>UCOM01004528.1:0-12017 GCA_900474385.1 Ormyrus pomaceus | reverse complement strand
TTACTGTTTTAATTATTTGAATGTTCTGTTTAATTTGTTAAAACAAGTTCTTTTATTTTAAAAATCTACTAATTATTGATTTAAAGTAAGATCCGCTTATTTCAATGGTATTACTTTTATTTCAATCTGCGTACTGTTAAATTAATAGTATATTCAGTTGTGCATATTTAACAGTACAGATTCTATTAAATCAATGACAGTATCATTGAAGTATTAGAATATCAGTTAATTCAACTAAATTTTTTTCTCAGTGTATGTTATTATCTTGAAGTAGAACGAAGTACATATATTTATTTTTAAAGTTTGAGAAAATTTGAAACTAAGATAAAGGTTTTTCAGTTACGGAACATTCAATATATTTATGGATTTTTTTATATATGTATAAAAGAAGTACAGTGGATCTGAGATAAAGGTATAAAGCAGTTATTCGAAATCGTGGGACTTCGAGTATCTTCGACCATTTCTAGGATATACGCAAAACCATTTGGACCAGTTTCAGATGGCTGGAAAAATAATTTGAACCTCAAGGACTGAAAATGTCCTGTAGGTATTGTATTGAATAAATATTCCAGGTAGCTGCGTTTTACTACTTGGCAACCGACTCTCTGCAAAATCGGGAAAAGTAAGACTTTTGAAGTCTTACTGTTAAGATTTGCATAAAAGGACAATCGTCTCCTCATTCATTATTCATCTTGGGTTGCAGGTTTTAAATAAAAAAAGGCCCCCTTTCATACTTGAAAGCTAATTAAAATTTTGAAATTTAAAAATTCTTTTCCTACTCAAAAATTGTAAACTCCACGTAGAGAACATTCGTCCCTCCGAATCCTCACCAACCTCCCCCAAATTCAGTCGTCACGCAAAGCATCCCATTTCCCCAAAGTCCCGTCGTCTCGCGTCCCTCAAAAATCATCGGCCCGCAGAATCTCCGTCCAATCGGCACCGCAGCTTTAAAGCGTCGAAGGCGCGGCTCTCTCGGGTAGGGCGCTAAGTGCGCTCTCGCAGCCTCGTTTCTGGAGTGGTGCGCGCGCGGAGCCGACCGCGGAGCCCCTGAAAAAGAGAGTCGAGTGGATAGTCGTTGGACCCCTCAAAGGAGGTCCCGCAGCTCCCTCTGTGCTTTTTCTTTTTTTTTTTTTCTTTTTGCTGAAAAGCCGCGGAAAGAGAGAAGACGCCCCGCGAGTTTTACAGGTTGGGCTTTTTGTTGCCGGAAGGTTATCCGCTTGGAATGTGCGGCCTCGGGATGCTTAATCTAATTAGGACGGATGCTGGGAGGATAGAAGAGTTGCTTTGCTGGTAGTTGAGAGCTTACGCCTCCTTTTATCGCGGTCTTTGAGTCGAGCTGAGGAAGTTGCGGAGTTTCTGAGGCGCGTCAGTTTTCGGTTCAAGTTCTTGTAAATGTTTACGTAGCTGAACGTTGGGCACACATAGATTTATTTGCAGAAACTTTAAATACGGGTCGCCGCTCGTTATTGAATTAGGAAAAGGATCTTAAGGGGACGTGTTGAATTTTTTAAGGTAATAAAATGAAGTGGTAAAACGATGTTGTATTACGTTAGGTGTATTTTTATATTTAGTAATTTCTCTTAAAATTGTAAAAATGATTCAATATACATCTATTAAAATCCAAATAATTTAGACGAATTTCATTAACAAAATGTTGAATTAAAACTCAAAAAGAAATTCTGGAACTCGAGCAATATTCAATCCTTTAATGCGACTTCCATTGTAGAACGCAGCCCAAAACAAATCACTCACCCTTTTTCTCAGTCAAGAACTCGGCAGCAGCACAATACCGCTTTCCCGCGCCCCCCGAGCTCCGAACGCGGCTCTCCGCGCATATAAATCAGGCTGTTTCGCGGTTTCTTTTCCTCGAGCCTCGAGGCGAGTGAGTAAGTCAAAAACAACGAAGCTGTGCACCGTTGCACGTCGTTAGCCTAAAGCCTTCGGAGAAAAGCTGCCGCCCCGTGAGAAATGGACGAGCGGGGAGAGATTTTCTTCCCTCTCCCCGGGCGTTTTCAGACTTTTATTTCGCCCGGTGCATTTCCCGGGGAGCGTATCGCCTGCCTGGAATGCGATTCTGAACGTCGCGCGTAAAAGGATTTACCGTTTTTTTTTTACAAGGAGCTCCGCTGTCGATCGAGAGGTAGATTGTGAGATGGTGGATATTTGAAAAAGTGAAGTTGGAAATACGATCTCGTAGTCTAAAAATTGATCTTGCCGTTGTTGGGAAATTTCACGGTCTAATTTCAAAAAGATCGGGAAAAATGTCGAAACAAGATGAGATACTGCTGAATAGTACGGGCTATTAACAAGATAACAAATTCTGTCTCGATCGGATAACACAAGTTTTGTAACTTTGACTGGGAAAATTATTAAGCGATCGAGTTATCAGTTGAAAATGATCAAAGAGATTTAATTAACAGCAGCGAACATTCTGTAAAGCGGTGGACATTATATCAGAGCTTGCAGGCTTTTCATTAACAGGTTTCGTTTCGTCGAGCAAATCCTCACAAAGGAACGTTCTATAAAGCGTTCCGACAAAGCTGATTATAGTATTTATCGTTACTCTTTAAAACTGTTCTCCTTTATTCTTCGTAACGAGCTAAATCGAACTCATTTCATTTTTACTTATAGAAAACGTTTATATCTCAATATGTATTAAATATTTTAGTCAGATTTTACAATTTTTTTATAATAAATATTGTATTAAAAGTAAAATCTGTTCTCTTAAAAATAAAGTTTCTTTATATTTATGTTCAAATAAAAGCGTAAATTAAAATGTTAAGATTTATCGTATATATCTTCTTTATAAACTCAAAATTGAATTTTGTAAACGAACTTTAATTTTTAAACATTTTCGAATGCAATAGGTACAAAAGCATCACGCAAATTCTCTTCGATAACTCGAAGTACGCGAATAAGGGTCGGCAAACGAAACTCAGCTCGAGAACCAAAAACTTTGCAAGTTAAAGCTAGACAAAATTAATACATGTATAAAACGTAAACGGAAACTTGAAACTTAGCTGCACACACACACACTTTTTCCGTTCAGTCCCTTTTTCGAGAGATTCCACTCGGAATGGAAAGCACCGCTAATGGATGAGAGCGAGTCGTTAATCTATATTAGGTACTGCGAGCTCGGAACGTTCCATTATCGCAAAGTGCGATTTTTCGCGAGAGGCGGAGAAAAAGAACCCGACGCTCGAAATCTCCGCGCGCTGCTTTTTTCGAGGAAAGAGGGCGTGACGATATACTTAGACTCGCGCGAAAAAAAATCACCCGGCCCTCTCGATTAATGATCGACGACGGAACTTCGCCGAGACACGTGCCTGCTCGAGAGTTCGATCACGTGCTTGGCTGCATTTAAAATTTCGCGTCGAACGTCAGTCCGTGCTTTAAAGTTTTCCACTAAATTTAAGCGAATGGAATTTCAAAAGTTTTTAATGCACGTAAGAAGACGTTGGAAAATAAATAGAAGATTTCTTACCATTAAACTCGGGCACTAATTGCAATAAAGTTTTCATAGTCTTAACGAGCTTTTTATTTTTCTCCGTTCCTGGATTGCACAACATCGGTCGTATATCGGTTAATAAAATTTATTTTTTTCAATGAAATTAAGTTAATTAAATTACAATTATATTATAATCCTAGTAGAATTCGAATTTGGAAAATTTTATACGAAGGGTTTCCTGATAGTAGTTAAGATAGAATTAGAATCTGTAAACACTCAAAGGAGTCCGTACAACCGATTCGGGTCAACGAGGCTCAAAGTGTTGACAAAACCGTTGACAAAAAGTTGAAACGAATATCGATTTTCTGAGCCGAAAATAAAATTGACTAAAACCGAAAATTAGCTTGAAAATTTAGTTAATTAAAATTTATATCTCGTTTTTGTTATAAAATAACGATAAAAGAAATGATTGTTTAAAACTATAGTCCAGTTAAGCATCCAAATAAATACGGTAATTACTTTATTACTTTATTTCTAGATATTTCATTTTTGGACTATTGCGAATCGCTTTTAAAAGCTCTATTCTGTCGATTTCAATAAACTCCGGCAAAAACGAAGGTTTCACCCGTATAATACTCTCTTCGCACATCGACACAACGAACTTTCTCCGATCCGTAAATTCTCAAATTAAAAAGAAATTACCCGCGCAAGCGGAAAGCAAATTTAATCTCCGGCTCGCGCCGATCGAAAATTGCCTACATCCCGCATTTCGAGGAGGGAAGTTCGGGAGTGGGGCGGCGGAAGAGTAGAGGGGGGGGGGGGTTGAAGTGCAGGCGCTGCAGCGCGTCGGTTTATTTCGGAGTAACTGCAGCGGCGCAGAATGGTTTTTCGATAGACAGCCCGGCTGAAATATCGCCGTATGCGCCGCTCGGCCACGGGAAATTGCCAAATAAATCCCGCTCTCCTGACTTCGTTCCCTGCTTTTCGATTTCCCGCCACGCGACATCTGACGGTGGTTCGCGGAGGAGGGGAGAATGCAGGGATCTGCTTTGTCGGCGGAGAGGGGGACCGAGCGGTGCTGCTGCGAGTGCTCGGTGGTGGATGTACTAACTAGTTTGGGTATCTGCAGCTGATAAAATAGGAAAACATAAGTAATAACGTATCTTTGCAATTTTAATGTTTAAAATCTGTAAAGAAATTTACTATATTTCAAATCCATGTAGTTCAATTTATCGAATACTATTTTATAATTTTAATCTTTGAAAGTTGAAAACTTTGGAAAAAAAAAATTAAGCACAAATGTATACAATTTTATGAACGACCGTCAAGTTTACAGTATGTCATTACATATGCAATAATAATTGAACGTACAAACAATAATTACATTAAATAACAGATATGTATTAGTATAAGTGTTATGCACTTGTTAGCTTTATGTAATATTTTTTGTTTTGACAGGCCAATGAAGTTTCTTTGTTAAAAAACCTTGGTAACTTATATTACAACAAATTGTTTACTTTTATTAATAAAGTTAACAATGAACATTAAAATTTAAATTTTAATTGTCTTTTTAACTGCAGACCACAGCTGATATTACTCCGTTTAAAATATAAATTGTAAGTCGTAATCCGGACCTTATAAAGGCTGACGTACAGTCGTTAAGAAAAACTCGAATCTTTTACAAAATAAAGCACTTAAACTTCAATTACGTACTTATTTTTTACACCCAAAAAACGAAGAATTAAAACCGAATAATAACCGCGGTGCAAGACGATTTTAATCAGGCAAAATTATGAATACGTCGTTACCGCGGCAGAACTTTTTTTTTTTATAAAAGTCATACTTAACTTTCACTTCAAAGTACCATACACCTCTTCTAATGCAAACATTATTCCAGCATACCTAAACAGAAAGAGTCGTGTTCGAGTCCGCCTGAAAAAAAAAACCCGATGATAATTGCATTACGAAATTTCGAACATTTCATTCCATTTGTTCAAACACGCGCGCCGAAATATCGGCGCTCCTCCCATCGCCTTTTTCCCCCCCGCCGCCGCACTGAAAAAAGCCGCGTGAAACTGATTATTACACACATCGGCGTCGCGGCATAATGACTTTGTTAGGCCATGAATTTCACGAAACAGAAGTGCGACTCGCCGATCGGTAATTACGATCTGAAATTGCTGATTCTAATCGGCGCGCCGCACCAGGCAGCAAGAATATCCCCACGGTAAATACCTCGCGCGCGATAGTTACATAATGAATTCCTAATGGAGAACTAAACGCCGAGAGAGAGAGAGAGAGAGAAATTCTCGTTGCATCAATCGTCGAAAAGTGGCTTTTTTTCCCGAAGCCGCGGCCCCGGCGGGTGAAAGCAGGGAGTCTATACGTCGCGGCGGTCTCGTAATCCGCTTATAAGCGGCTGAAAAGTGCGCATCCTACGCGATTATGCGAGAGAGGAGCGGACAATGCGCGCGCGTCGTCCCCGCGCGGCTCAAAAATTGGCTTGGTATGGGCTCGTAGAGCTACGGCGATAGACGGAAAAAATCCGGACTTTCTCCGCGATGCCAGGCGCTGTTCTGCGTTCCTCTTTTTTCGGATTTTCAATGGAGCGGAGAGCTTTTGTCTCGGGTGAGGACTAATTTTAGAACGACGTTTTTAGGAGGAATTGTTATGTACGCCGCGGCTGGATGCTTTATCGATTTCAGGTCCTTTCGAGGAGAATTTCGAAGCTTCTTTGAATTATTAAAATATTCTTTCTTGCAAACTGACTTATAATTTTGCTACAATTATGAAATGTTTGCAGTGTATACGAAATATAGAAATGCAAACTCGTTACTTCAAGAGTATACATTAGTTTCACGTGCATTTTTCGTACATTGTTTGGTAATAATGCTTTACTAATGTTGAAATAAATTTTGCAATGCATTATTAAATTGGGTAAACATTTTTAATGGAAAACTTTCATAAATTTGAAAATTTCAGCAGCTCGATTTATGAAATTTTATAATTTTACTTCTCCGCTCTTAGTAATTTATAGCTTCAGTAATATACTTAAAACAATTTTTAACGTTAACTAATCCATAACGATTTTGTAATTAAGTTGCGCAAAAACTCTTGCAAACAGTTTTTTTCAGTTAAACATCTTTTTAACGAATAAGATACACTTTCCGCGGGAAAATGCGGCGAAATAAATTCTCCAAAAGAGTTCGCAACACAAAACCTGCTAAATAAAGCTAGATGCGCCGTACTCTGCCCTCGAAAACGGCAGTTCTTGTAACAGAATACACCTTTTCACTCATAAATTACGGCACGTTATACGACTACGGGCCGCTAGACAACAAAGGGATGACATCTATTATACATAAGGCACTTTATGAAAGCTCTGGAAGTGATTCATTCGGTCGGAAATGCCAGGAAAGCAAAAAAAGGTCGGAATTTTTACGTTAATGGGCGCAAAAAGCTTTTAAGAGCTTGACGTCATCTGAAAAAATTTTTACGAGTCCTCTTATTAGTCGAGTATCTCGCGATAAATACACGTCTCGAGATATTTATCATGAATTATGATTACGCAAATGCTCTCTTTAATTCGCGGTTTCTTTGTAAGCGAGGGATCAGTTCTCTTGTAAAATCAAAGATTCGCAGCTAATTAGCGATCCGCGCAACTCGTTGTAAAACATTCTATCGGAATTTTCGAGTCTGAAAACGCAAAGGGAGATGAAATTCGCGCATTCCTTCCTGCCGTAAGCAGAGAATTCCATAAACGTTCGCGCGCAACCCGCTTAATTTATCCCCTTCCCCCGTTATATTTCAGCGGGCTTCTCGAATAAAGTAGGAAATTAATGCTAAATTCAGCATCCGAGGCGCGTTGCACCGCCGGCCTTGAGGTTCCGCGGGAACGTGCCAAAACGCGCGATTTTACGCGGGGCCCCGACAGAGGCGGAGCCTCGCAAAAAAAAGTCATATGGGAGCTCCGAGTATTCCAAATTTGGAGCTGCTCCGAGATGAGCTCGTCGGCTGCGGGCACATTTAAGTGGCGACGCGGTAATTAATGTATAAAAATATAAAAGTTCCTGGGTATTCTTCTAGATTTTATGAAAGTTATTAATGCACGAGGATGAAAAAATGAAAAATAATTCAATGTTTGTAATAAAAAGATGCTAATTTCGAAAGTGCAGTATTTTCGCTTTAATAAAATATTTCATCAAAAGGTATAATTTACGCGTAAGTTTTGATTCGAATGCGATGATTAATAAATATATATTATATAACATAAATAAAAATTGATGAATTGCCAACTGATCTCAAGAAATTAAAAAAAAAAACTTTATTATTTTTTGTACAAATAATTTATTTTATAAAATTGAACATATGCAATGATATTATGCAATGTAATATTAAATACATGCAAAACTCTCTTGCAAGCTACAGCTTCAAAATTTTTCCAAATGCTCCGTGAAGTCAAATCAAGTTATTCTCTCGAACGTACTATTCCAAGAGAGAGAAAGAGAGAGAGAGGTGGACAATCAGCGGGATTTACGACTGCACCACTCACAGCATAGAAATTTCGGCGCCATAATCTCGGACTTGCACTTTATGACTGGCCGATATTGTCAATGGCGGCCGGCGGGGGGCAGGTTTTATTGCGGAACCCAACTTGTGTACCTGACGATTGTCGATCGCTGCTCGAGGAGAGAAATGAGAGGAAATCCGAAGGTCAGGTATAAAGTGCAGATTTTCATAACACTTTGCAGGTTATTTGCTGGTTGTCTGCACTGTTTTTGAGATTTTTGGAACGATTAGCAGAGGGAGGAAAGTTGTCAAATGTTGCTTGATATCTTTTGGTAGTTTTATTATGTTACAACCTTTTGGTTTAAAGGAATAATGGGATGGTTGCAGAATTTTAGGGAATCGATGGTGTATAATGGGACGGGCTTGCGGTTTGTTCGTTTACAATACGAATTGGCCGTAAAATTAACTTTAGCATAAATTCTAGAAAATACACGCAGTTGAATTTACCGGGCAATTTGAATATTAACTACGTTATATTCGCGATAATGTGAAGCATAAAATATAATTTCCAATTTTCCAAATTTATTACGTTCGTAAAATTTTATACGTTTTCGCTATTTTAAAATGAAGCTTTTTTACTCCTCTTTCATAAAAATTAAAGGCTTTTATTGAAATTTAAAATTATCTTTAAAATTTACAAATGAAAGTTATAGCTGCTCTTTAATTTTTTACTTTAAAAAAAAAACTATCTATTTTAAACAAAAAACAAACTTTCAAAAATAAATTTATATCGAGCAAAAACTCCGATAACTTCCCGCGTATCGGCGGCAAAAAAGAGCACCTCTTCAAACAAAACTTTTTCACGAACTACACCCATTACACCTGCGCATTTTCCAACCCCCAACCTGCCCATACATTCCACTCGAAAGACCAACGCGAGCAGAGCGCCGCAACAAAAACTTTCCACGGAGAGACAAAAGCAAAAACGACAAAAAACTCCATTCGCATCCCGTTCGAAAGTAAAAAGTCGGCGAACGGTGTAAGGTCCTTCACCTCTCTCCTCGCATCAAAACAAACGCCGCGCGCGCAGAGGCTCCGACGTCGGGCGCTGCAGCCGATAAGCCGCGATACGCCGCGGGACGGGTGAGTATTGCCGTTTCGAAATTATTAATAAACCCCGCGCGCTTTATAATTGATCCACAAAGCTATCCTGGCGTGACCACCGCGCGCGCGCGCCGAGTTTACACGCGTTTCCTTAACAGTGAAAGTAAAAGTACGCGCGCTGCTCGCGATTCCGCTGCTGCTGCTGCTGCCTGGCGAAGTGTGCGCGTTGCAGTCGCTGTGTGTGTGGGTCTTGCGCGTACAGGGAGCATTACGCGCCGAGAGAGCTGTCTTTTCGATTTTCTACCGTTAGGCGCTGTGGAAAAGTATTGAGCAATGGACGGTGGATGGAATAAGGAAGAGCGCGGAGAGGCTCTCGAGGTGGAATATAGCTTGTCAATGCGGGCTGCGAATGGTGTGACGCAATTATTGCGAGAGAATGGTAGTTATGTAGCTTGGGTGTACGGAGGAGTTATTGGGGTTTTTGAGAATATTTTATATACTCGGCGCGTCGAGAGTTTATTTGTTCCGTTTGATTGCAGGTGCGAGATGAGGCGTGTTTGTGGATTGTGAGTGTGCAATATTTATTATTTTTTGTTATTCAAATTGTTATCTTGCTCGAAAGTTTTTAAGCAACCTCGTAGTAAGCGTGTAATTTAGATATATATCTTTAACAATAAATTTATGCGATAATTATTAATTAGTATCTCAATTCATTTGCTTTATCGTCTTCAATAATGTAATTCAGAGATACTAATATGTATCAAACTTCAATTTCACTTCAATTTAAAACAAGAAAAATGTGTTGTATAAACTTTCATTCAACATATATTTTGGAAGAAATTAATTTTTGTTCTGCATTATTTTTAATTTTAAAGATTTCATGAAGTTTTAATCGAAGCAAGTAAAATAAAATAGAAAAAACAATTACTCCTCCTACATTCTCCTTTCAAAATATTTCCCCAAAAAATCTCCCACATTTCTTACTGCTCCAACATAAATTTTTCCCATTCCAAACGAGCCTACTTTCCCGCGGCGAACATTTCCTCCCGCGATTACCCTTTTTTCACCGCGCCTCCTAAAAACTCCCCTCCCACGTATTTACATAAATATTGAAATTCCGCTCTCCTCGGCTCGATCCGCCGTTACGTAAAGGTCCACGGGAGAGAGAGAGAGAGAGAGAAAGAGAAAAAAAGGCTTTGGCCCACATCCACGCGAAATATCCCCCGTACCTCATACGCGAAATAGCTCGCGAATATATATCGGGCGGCTTTTATCGGGCGCCTGCATTATGCGCCTTCGATAACGATCGCGGCCTTTTTTTCTCTCTCTCTCTCTCTCTCTCCAGCTTCGATCCTTAGCCGCGAGCGGCCGGGTTCAGCGACACTTTAATTGCGGTCTTGCTCGGTGCGGTGACTAATGCGAGCCGAAGCAAAAAGCGAGCTTAGGGAGAGAGAGGACTTTGTTTTATAAAAGAAGCGAAACTGCGGGGCGGGGAGGCGCGGATAGAGAGCGTTTTGAGGAGTAAAACGCGAGTTTCGGTGATGCATTGCCGAGTCTGCGCGAGCTTTTTTGCGGATTAATCGGGGGATGGAAAGAATTTAGGAGCTGCTGATGTGGAGAAATTTATTGGCGTGAGTCAGGATGAAAGTTGGATGTCTGCTAGAATAAATGATATTTATGCTAATTTATTAATAGAATTGGTGATAAACGAAGTATTAATTGTATTGTTGTGGAAAGAAGAATATATAAAGTGTATATTGTCGTGTCTACATCATTTTCTATAATGACAGCTTTAGGTACCATATAAAATATTTTAAGTACCCTTTTAACGTGTCTTAAAATATCTTTATTTTATAATTACCGTGGGGTTTTTAAAATATAATTAAATATTAATTCTTAAATAATGAAATGGCATAATTCAGCTAAACTTACGATACAGAGGCAGGATTGTAGAAACAGAAAAAGTGCACGGAAAAGCGCACGTTTCCAGATCAGTCGAGAAAGGCCGCGAGACACTCGGACGGCGAAAGAAAACTATCCTGCAGAGAATATCTCGATCCAGCGGTTTGTGCGTCCGTCGCTCTCTCTCTCTTTCTCTCGAGCGCAAACGAGCGATTAACCTTAATGATAAATAGGCTCGCGTCTGTGCGAGTGAGCCGGTACGTATATATTTTTGAGCCCGAATTCCGTGATTTACGCGGCGGTTTACGTTTCGTCCGCGGCCGATTCCCGCGGCGGAAAAGTGCGATTCGGCGGATTTTATAAATTTCCTTTTTACGGATTGGCGCTCGGCCCGCGATAATTAGCCGGCTTTTTTTTTACTACCTCCGCGGGAAGATTTATTAATTTGCGCGCGCGGATTTACCGGCTGCGGCTGCCGGGGATATTTATTTCGATTTTCACGCTATTAAATCCCCGAGAAGCGGCCGTTAAGCGCGGGCTTGTAAAGCGAAACTAATTGAGAATCAATTGCCGGCGGTGGAAATTCTCGCGGGCTGGACGACTTTCGGTATTTTTTTGGATTATTTTGAGCTTTTGGTAGTGCGATTTGCTTACTTTCTTGTCGACGAATCATTTTCGAAAGCGATATAAATTAAATTAAAAATTGGAAATCGTAACGTAAAATTTTTTTTTTAATAAAACAAAATAACTTGAAATTATGAATAAGTTTGAAAATTTCATATTTTCTCTGAATATACAGTTAAAAACCATCTCATAAAATTCTTACGATTTAAAAAAATGTAAAGAATCATAAAAATATTGTTTTACAACTCTTCTTTCAGGTACATTTTTATTTACATTACAGTACCAGAAGTTAAAAAAAAAAAAATTGAATGGACTTCTTTCCAACTCTTCTCAAAAAAAAAAAAAAAAAAAAAAACAATGAATGTTGGAGCAATATTGCTTTGCCATGTTAGCCATGATAAAAATATTGCTTCAATAATATGAAGCATGT
>UCOM01004527.1:0-12031 GCA_900474385.1 Ormyrus pomaceus | reverse complement strand
AAAAAATCTATGAACTTAACACAAATGTATGCGTTAGAAAGCGTCAAATATAAATACAATGAACTGAAAGATACATATGCAAAATCAACTAGTGTAACAAGAAATAAAATAATAATGTTACCTAGAACATACAAAACTGTAAGTGACAAAAGCAGCAATATAAAAACAATAAAAATTTATAATCAACTGCCAAAAGAATTAAAAATGTTAGATATTAATAAAAAATCTTCACTAAACAAACTAAAGGAGTGGATATGTGATAATATATATATGTAATAGATAAATAGATAAAAAATGAAGAAGACTTGATCCTGTTATTATGTAACCGGGAGATTTAAAGTCATTGGTAAACAAAGGCAATTTGAATTTAAAAGAATTTATATATTGTTAAAAAATAAAAAAATGATTATATTTAGTTTTTAAGTTTAGTTTTGTAAGTTTTTTTTCTGTATTCCAGACTCGCGCACAGGAGATTTGTTCTCTTCGACTGGATTACAGTTTTTTAATGTAATGTAATATTACTCTGGTCAATAAATAAAATAAATAAATAAATTAATTAATTAATTAATCGTGTAACTTTTGTATTGTTTTATTTTGTTCAATTAAACGCTATTTAAAGCGCGTAAAATAAGTAAATAAAGAAACTCCTTTAAATCCAGCTGAAAAACAGCAACGAATACAAATGAGAAATCCTCGTGTACAACGAAGATCCTTATCTCACCTTAACAATCAGAGTCCGCGTAACCCAATAAAAAGGTAACAGCTCCCCGAGACGCGGCAGGCTTATGCGTCGGCAGCATAAGGGATGCACGCGGGGAATGCGCAAGAAACGCTCGGCGCTCGGAAGAGGAGCAGCTCCGGAGACATTTCCTCCGTCCGGGGCGGCGCGCGGCGCGCCAGGCCGCGTCTGTTATTACTGGCGATAAATCGCCACCTTTAATAAGAGAGGCGCGCGCCCCGACGACGACGCGGAAAGTGCGAACGCGCACGTGCCCCCCTCCCCTGCCCTCTTCCTCCGCAGTAAGAGTCGGCTCGAGAGCGAAAGCTGACGCGGAAGCTTTTTTGCTAAGCTGATATTGCGTAAGGTCGTTTGGGCGAGGGGAGCGATTTTTTATGGGTAGACTAGCGTGGATTTTTTTTTTTTTTTTTTGGGTCGGAGGTAAGTTGGTTTTGATTTTTTTTAATGCTGATTCGAGTGTAATAAGATGGGGGTTTTTAGTTACGCATTTGGATTGGAATTCATAAAAGAATTTTATATTTTATCCGAATAATAAAGCGAGCCAGAAAATAGAGAATAATAAATTATTTTCACTCCGAGGATTTCAATTGAAAGCGAACCTTAAAACAGATATTTCCAGCTCTCGATCGCTTTCCGCTTCGAAATCACTTGCCTGATAAAAGGCAATTAAAAGCCAATCTCTCGCCGATCGGGAACCAATAATAAAAGCCCCACCTGCGGCACGCGTCCCCCGCTCTCTCTCTCTCTCTCTCGAAAATAGGAAATCGCCGCGCGCGTCGAAAATGTAGGTCACCTACCGACGCGGCGGCGGGTACAGCTCGGTAAGTTTGAAATATGCGGAACGCGCCGCGCGCAGCTGCGGATTATGCGAGAGCTCCGAGGAGGCTGCGCGCACCTTTTGCATATCGCGCGCCGAGGCGGAGGAGGCGAAACGTCGCCCGAGCACCTGCCTGGGAACGAATCGCGATCGCACAATGAGCAAGCGGCGCGGCGTGGGCGAGCCGGGACAAGTGCCGGGCTGATGAGAGTTTATGGAGGATGTGGATTGTTTGCTTTGTTTTGCTCTGATTTTCGTTTCGGAGAGGCGTGGCTTAGTTGCGCTTAGGGGGTGTGGGTGGGAATAAATTCGGTCTTTTTGCTGCACTTATATTTAGGGTTGTTTCGAGTTCAAGGAGGAAAGGCGAAAATTTGGAACATGAAGTCATATTAAACTTTAATTATCTGAATCTTAGTTAGGAAAATAATTGGAAGCATTTAATTAGGGATATTTGCATGTCATCGTTATTTTCATAATCATTTATTAAATTTCACTTATAATAACTCGTATTATATTTATTTTATTTATCGAGCAGTTTATTAACGAACTTGATCACTTCAACAATCGTTATGAAATTTACAGAAATAAAACGATCAACTCCGCGGTACCAAGAAATTGTTCATTTATCCCAATATTAGACATGCAACGGAACAGTCTGTTTCTCTGAAAGTTTAAGGAGGTTAGACCGTCAGATGTTTGACATCGATATACTTCTAAATCCAAGCTTCTCCCAAAACTCGAAACGATTCCCGCGGCAAACCTAATTCCCGATACGGCGAGGCCATAAAATCGCGTGCCCAACAGACCTTCTCCCTCCGGGGCTTTGTTTCCGCAACTGCGTTTCCGCCGAGCGCTAAAACGGCGGCAAGCGCCGCGTCATGAATTACGTAGTAAGGCGAAATCCATTTGGAGAAGCCGCGAGGAATCGATACCACCGAGAGAGCTCGAAACTCGGTCAGATCGCTTCTGATTGACCGATTCGCTGACGCGCCAATCGCGGGAAGCTATACACGTTAACTTCTCGGCTCGAGGCATCGATTTACTTACTTAGATATTGGCGCGGGGGGTGCATCTTCCCGAGTATCTCGATTTTCGAGCCAGAAGTGGAGCAAAATTGTTTGCTTGACCTGGCGGGGGCATTGCTGATCGATTTATTTACCGATGCTCCGTAAACTTCATATATCAATATTAAATTTTGATTGAACGCATTATTTGCTGGGAGGCGCAAGTTTCGCTTTTTATTAGAAATATTGTTGATTGCTTTTATTAGTCAATTGGTATTTTAATTTATAATTTGTCGTTTTTATTATGCCAATTGAAAGAATAATTGAAAGAATGTGAGCAACTGAACTTTATAAACATTTTACGCTTCATGGAGTAAATTTAGAACCTTACGGTAAATTTTCTAATTATTTTCAATGAAATTTTTCTTGTACGTACAACAGTTCTCTTCAAGCAATTTATAGCAGAAGTTGTTAATATGTACAAGAATTTTGATATCTGTATATTATCATTATTCCATAACCAAAATAAGTCATAGCAAGTTATCCGCGGTATTGATCAGAATTCAATGAGCAAATCCCTGTAGGTTTTCATAAATACTCCGCCGCTTTAAAACAAATACTGCGGAATAAATCAAATTAAAAAATTCATCCCTGCAATAATTTTCAATGAAATATCCCGCGTCGCAGCAGCTACATTTTAATCATTCCCGCTGTAACCTCCAACTTTAATAACCGCCCTCTTCCCTTTATTAATTTTTTCTCCTCATGCCAATGTACACCATCAGAAACGCGCGTCCGTTAAGCATATGCGCGCGTATTCCCAATGACGCGATTCTCTCTCTCTCTCTCTCTCTCTCTCTCTCTCTGCTTTGTAATTTCGTCTTCGCACCTTCGTGCCCTTTTAATATTAATCCGCGCCGCCTCTTTTCCGCGCGGCATATTGCGCATGCATAATTTAACGCGCCGTTCGAACAAATAACAAAGTTTCGCGCCGACGCGCGATTCCGAGTGCGCTGCGTGTGCCTGTGCCCGCGCCTGCCGGTGACATATTTTCATTTAGGGCTCGGTATACACTTCGAGAGGGGCGGCCGCCGTTGTCGAAGCGTATTACACATATTATTACACATATTATTCTTTAATTATTCTTAAATTTACAGATTAAATTTTAAATTCAAAATGATATCCATACGAAAAAGAAATTTTGGAGTGCAATCAGCGCAGAAAACAAAGAACAAAAGTGGATGACGAGGTGCGGTTCATGGCGATTCTTTGCATTAGCCATTACTTGATTGATCAAATCGACGTAAGCGTAGACCTTCGTGTGGACGTCGGGTTTTCCGCGAGCACATGGAGAAGCAAAGGAAGCGATTCCGATCTGCACGCCGTCAGCCACGAGAGGACTACCAGAATCACCCTATAAATGATCAACGACTTAATATTTCAGTATAAAAATAGTACATTATTTGCGATAAAGTTAGTTACATAACAAATGCCTTCTCCCTTCTTTGTCAGAGTGCAGATATTCGTTTTCTTAAAGATAAACTTCCCATTTCGTCTAGGCCTCGAAGGCTTGCAGATATTATACGGGATGACCTTCAGTTCGATCTCCTGGAGAATTATGGGAGCTCCAGTTTTTTTGACACTCAAGCGACCCCAGCCAGTAAAGACAACCGGGGAGTCAAAATCCGTAAAGTCCTTAGTTGGCAGAGCAATCGGCAGCACGTTCCGATTAAACTTGATGGGTGTAGACACCCTGATCATGCCAATGTCGTTCTTACCACTACGATTATCATACTTCGGATGACAAATCTCATAGTCGAGTCTATACTTAATGCCGTATCTGCGATCTACCGAGCCAACCATGACCAGTGTTTCGGGAATTCGAGGTCTACAGTAGTGAATTTTCAAATATATTAGCTTTTACCTTTTTGATATCTTCTGCTTTTACTTACTTGCCACAATCCAGGCAGTGGGCGGCAGTAAGAATCCATCGATTGTTCAGGATAGAGCCGCCACAATAGTGGTTTAATTTACCTTGCTCATTACTTTGCAGAGAGACTTGGTACGGGTACTTGCTCGCAGATTTGACGTCGGAGCCACCAACTACTCGAGGCTCTAAAATTTCAATTCTTAGTTTACCTAAAATTTTGAAGATTTTAGCAATTTTTATACATACCGTATGCTGCCACTACTTCGAGGAGGCTCAAGAAGACCGAACAAGCAATCAAATTCATCTTACTCTTTCTTATGCTTTCTATAGCTATCGAACGCTCGTATCCGTCACACTATCAATCACAAAGGCTATTTGAGTGTTGTTTAAGAACATTTCTAAAGAAATCTGAAAAATTCTGTTATTTAAAAGTCCAATTGCATTCAAGCATTCAATTTCTTAGTAAATTGAGATAAATATTTTTACTTACTGATGTGTATAACTTTTTTAAAAGATTTTAAAAAAAGTATTATATGCTTTTATGTTTTCTGAATTTTAAATATGAGCTAAGAGATTATGGTGTAAATGCATGTGTTAAAACCTGTAACAATAATACATTTTAATTCGATCATAGATTGTAAAAATCTAAAAAATTACCATAGTTTCTAGTAAATTTTACGAGGTCAATGATAAATTTTCGTATTTAGACTTGTAAAATTTACTAGGAACATGGTAATTTTTTAGATTTTTAAAATTTGTGATCAAATTAAAATGTACTATTGTAATTTTTACTAGAAAATTTTTCTCTGTATAAAAATGATAAAAAATGTAGAAATAAGAAAAAAACATTGTTTTAGAAATAAAGATATTGTTGCTGAAGGTGCCTTTAAAAAATCAGACACGAAAATTAAGTTAAACTTTTTACGTTGTTTGTTCACGAAGAAACAATAAAGTTCTCAAGTACAAAAAAAATTTTATTTCAATCGTGCAATTTTAGCTTAGCCAGTAATAATTGTAAAAACTCAAATATATGTATATATATATATATATTGTTTTATTATATATATATATATAGATATATATATATATATAATAAAACGAACGATTTAATTTTCTCTCTGAATTTGAAAAATTTTGGTCAATTTGCCCGTTAATGGGTTTTTAACCATTGATGCATCAATAATTGAGCCAGCAGTTTTATCGACAAAATATAACACTGAACTCTATGGATCGAGTGTAACTATAATAGGACGGGGTAAAATTGAAAATAATGTACATCCAACAATTTTACAAACAGCATGCAGCAATAAACATATTATCGGAAGATGAATGTAAAATAAAAGTAGAAAAAGCTGCGAAGGAAAAACCTGATATTGTTGAACATATCCTGTGCAGTGCTGCCAAACGGTGATCTTTAGTCAGCTACGTAAGCAATGAATATTTTTAGTTTTAATTTAAAATATTTTTACAGATAATAGATGACCTTATTATTATTTATTTTTGAATTTATTACAGGGTGACAATGGAGGACCATTGTTAGATACAAATAATGCAGTTGTAGTTGTTTGTAGAGGGGACTGCCCGAAAAAAAAGTTCTTAAGTTACAAAGGGTGAATAAAATAAAAGGGTATACTATGTTATATATGTAATCGCGATACCGTACATAATTTAAAATCGTTACAAAACAAAAACTAGTAAATGAACTTCAAAAATTCTTTTTAATTTTGAAAGATTAATTAAAGACGAAAAAAATAAGTGGTCGATCATTGAAAGAGATCGATTATTCACTAAGATACAACTGTTAAAAAAAATTGAAACAAAATAAATAAAACTTTAATATCTTTTGAACTAATGCATTTCATAAGCAGAAAAACTATACAGCTCTGAACATACAAAAGATCTATCTTTTCCCAAAATTTCAAGTAATTTGAAGTCTTTTTACTTCCGTAATCGTTGCACATAGAAAACTAATTTTTTTTCAGTTTTCAGCTTTTTATTCAAAAACTAATTGACAAAATTAGTGACAAAATTAGGCTTGACATTTTTACAGATTATAGCTCTATATATCCTTAATTACCAACATTTTGTCAGAGCAGTTGATAATTTAAATGAAGATTTATAAGCTTTTTTAAAAAATAACATGTTTTCGTTAAAAACAAAAGAACTATAAGAGCTAGAGTATAACTTTTTTTTCTCTTAAATTATAGGTATTTTTATGTTCTTTAAAGTGGTCTTTGTTCCATTCAAATATCTAAATCCTGTCATTAAAAAAAAATAAAATTAAATCTTTAGAAAATCGAAACTTGTCGATAAAACGAAAACAAATAAGCTAAACAAAAAAAGATTTTTTTGCCGCCATCACAACAAATAAACAAAAAAAAATGAGCCGTGATAGATGAAAATCCGTTCAGTAGAAGCTGAGATCCAGGCGTATACATACACCCACACACCCACACACACATACATCCATACAGACATTTTTTAAAAACCATTTATTTTTGTTCCTAACACCTTAAAATACAATTATAACAGGTTTTTAGAACAACACCAAAAATTGCTATCACAAAGCTTCCTCTAGGAGGAAGCAATAAATGAAAAAGCATGTTCTAGATTGGAAAGTACATTAAAATATATACTTTAACACGTATTTCGTGAAAGTTGATCACGCAAAATATTGTAACATAAATTAATCATGCAATTTTAATGGATTATTTTCATTTAAAAATGATATTTTTTCCGTTATTATTTAATATTTTTGCAGCCACATAATATTTAAGCAACCACTGAACTATCAGGTACATAATTAACTAAATATCTTTTTTTTTAATACTAGAATAACATATTTTAAACAAAATAAATCAATAGAAATTAAAATGTTTAGCATGCTGAGATTCACGTTGGTTTTTGTTTTACAATTTTCTATAATATGTAAGTACCCAAAAGTATTTTTAACATGCGCCAAAAAGTTACAAAAAATGCTAAAATACTTTGATTTATTTTTATTTTTATTTAGGCCTAAAATTCAAGTTTTCAAGTGCAAATGCATTTATTGGGCATAACATTAAAGTAGCCGATGAAAACGAGTTTCCTTTCGTTGTGTCAATTAAATACAAGAATTCTCGTTCTACGCCAGAAAATAATCATTTTTGTACAGGATCACTCATAACAGAAAAGCTTGTTTTGACCGCTGCACATTGCGTTGAAAAGGAGTCTCCTAGTAAGATTGAAGTGTTGGTTGGATCGAATAATTTACAGAAAGGTATACCTCATGACGTAATTGGATGGATTACTTACAATGGATGGGTTAAATTGAAGACGAACAAAGTGGAAACAGGAAATAATGACATTGCCATCATAACAGTAAGTAATTCGATTCGAATTTAAAAAAAACGTAGGATATTTATGAAAAAATTGGAAAAATGTTCTAGTTGAAGGATGCGGTAGATACTAAAAAAGTTCAGATTGGTGCTCTTTCAAGAAAGCTCCCGAGAGAATTATACGACACGAGCGCGACTCTGGTTGGATGGGGCGACAATGATTCTGGTCAAACACCAATAAATTTACAAAAAACAACCGTTAAGATACTGTCAAATTCTGATTGTGAAGAGAAACTAAAAGCTGCTACGAAGAGGGAGCAACGACACCCTACTTATATCTTATGCAGTGATGCAGATCCGTGGGTTTTAGTCAGCTGCGTGAGAATCAATTGTTTTTTCTTTTATTATTTATCACTTACATTAGGTGCAGCTCCTTTATTGATTAAGGGGACTTTTTAATTTTAGGGTGATAGCGGAGGTCCAATTCTAGATGAAAAAAAAGCAATTGCAGGTGTTTGCGAAGGAGATTGTCCATCAGTAAACCCTAAGAAAGATTTCTCTGATAAAAAGAAATTTAATCTTAATAGAAAGAAAGTAAACACCCATTTCAGCGTCCATCATTACAGAGACTTTATTGCTGACGTGATGATACTCTCAAATACTCTCCAAAAATAATTGGTGTCTTGTATATATCGACACATTAATGCTCAAAATAGGTGATCGGTACTCATGAAACATATGACATCCTAAAATGTAAGCGAGTGGTTAGGGATAATACGGATTCAGTAAATAAAATTTGGCTAAACAAATTACTTTAACAGTCTTTCCATTGATTTCATCTACCTATCTTAAATTTGACATGGAGTTGGTATTTTTCCATCGTAAGCGTTATTTCACCAGTTTTGTCTAGGATAATGAAAAATGGTGTAAAAGGTACAAAGGACGAGCACACAAGAAGGTTAAAAATGTACAGGTTTAAAAAATTAAAAGCATTCTGCTGCAAAAGAAATGGAAAAATAAAAATGCGGTAGGATGCAATGAGAGTGGATGAAAAAAATCATTTTATATAAAAATGAAATTTGAATAAAGCAATAAATTTCTAGATTTAAGTATAGTAATACAAACCCAATATTTTATTACTTTTAGTTTAATATTCATTTTATTATATACAGTTCGTGAAAATGAATCACGCAAAGTGTTTCTAGTGAAATCGTGATCGTGAAATGTTAATGGATTTTTTAAATATAAATAGAAATTTTTTTCAATAATTAATAATAATAAAGTCTGTTTAAAACATATTTTTAAGAAAAAGTAAAAAAAGTAAGTATAAGTAGTTTTAAAGCGAAAATCTCTAAATTTTTAAAGTTTACGTAAAATATTAAATAGTTGTTCCTTTTACAGTATGCTACGATTTGCATTAATTTTCGTTTTGCAATTTACTATATTATGTAAGTAACTCACATGAAATAGTTTTTCACGATTTTTCAAAAGATCCAAACGAAATTCATATTTATCATTGTACTGTTCAATTTTGAAGGCACCAAGTTTAGCTTCTCAAATGCAAATGCGAATGCTCTGATTGGAAATTATGTTGAACAAGCCAAGGACCAGGAATTTCCTTTTGTAGTATCTATTGGAGGCAAAGAACCATGGTACACTAGAGAATCTAATCATATCTGCACTGGATCTCTTATTTCAAAAAAACATATTTTGACCGCAACCCATTGTTCCTTAATAAGAACAATCCTGACAAAGTTCAAGTGTTTGAGGAAAAGCGGAAAGTACCCTGTGGCTTCATGGATTACTTTTACTGAATGGGCGGTAAAGAAAAACATATTAGTAGACTCAAAAGCCAATCACGATATAGCCATTTTGACAGTTAACTTTATATCTGCGTAAAAAATTAGGTATAGAAAATTTTAATACAAAGTGAATTTATTTAGTTAAAGGAAACTGTCTATAAAAGTTAAGCCAGGAGTCCTTTCAACAAAGGACGTGAGTGATTTTTACGGAGCGAAGGCAACTCTGGTCGGATGGGGAAGGAAGGAATCAGGAGAAAAACGAACATTTTTACAAAAAACGACCGTTAAAATTCTGTCAAATGATGAATGTGAAAAAAGGCTAGCAAAAGTTTTAAGAAGACCGAAAGTAAGTAACCCTATTAGAATTCTGTGCAGTGTTACAGATCGTGCCTCTCCTGCGTGGGTATTAACAAGTTGTGTGAGTACCGGACATCTTTACTGTAATTAATCATAGTTTTATTTAAAGTTTAAATCAAACTATTATTTAAAATTTCAGGGTGATAGTGGAGGTCCAATGCTAGATGAGAATAATGCCATAATAGGTGTCAGTGAGGGATCTTGTCCTGGGAATGCAATTAACAAGAAGCAAGTGAACTCACATTTTAGCGTTAATGTTTATAGAGACTTTATTAATGATAACATTAAGAATTTGTAAATTAAGTAGAATAATAACATGAAAAATACATTTCATAATACAATATTTACGAATCACAATATACCAATAATGTTCTATTTTTTAAATACTTTATACAGTTTTGTACAATATTGATATCTTTGTGCGTAAAAGTTTTTTTTTAAATATTTAAATCATAGTTTTCAAACTTTTAAATTTTTTCTATCATAAACCATTATGTCCATAAACCATAAACTCCAAAATTTAATATTTTTGTTAAATTTCAGAATATTTAATTTCCCTTTTAATTGTGCTATCTTGCATTCATTCATTTTTTTGAAGCACGCTTTATTAAACGTACAATCAATTTATAGTTGTAATTAAAATTTACTTTATTACATTTTTCTTGAATATAAACAGAATTTCAGACTTACTTAATTTCAAATATTATATACGCTTTACTAATTTTCGTCAGTTTTTAAATAAAAAAGTCATGTATTCCGTGGTACGTTACACTTTTTGGTATCTAATTACTTGTAAGTAAGCTATACATATATATTTGAAATAAACTGAACAGATTAAAACTTATACTCAACCTGTTTAATATTATTAGGTGCTTATTAACTTCTTTCCAATGCTATTGTATTGTATTGTAATAAATTTATTGTATAATATATATACAAATATGGTCAGCTGATCTCAGAGAAAGTCGTGCATTTACTTTTAATTCTTGTACTGACACCAATTTTTCAGTTGGTGCAACTATAAAGATACTAACAAACCAAGAGTGCGAGGAAAAGCTATGGAATTAAAGATATGAAAGAGAAGCCATATTTCTGACAGAATGTTATGCATTGTTAGTGCTTCAAGCCCGTGGTCTTTAACAACTTGCGTAAAGTAACCGATTTTTCTACGCATATATAATTTTGTTTTAAATAATCAAATATTAAATTGAGAAAATATGTATTTGGGCGATTCTCATCTAAAGTTCAAATTTCGACAGTCAATTAAGATTTTAAAAAATAGTTTAAATTTTCATTTCTATCACATGTAATATGTTTGTACTAAACTATAGAAGAAATATATAGCGTGGGCACGCAGGATTTAAAGAATTAACCAAATTAACCAAAATTATTAGCCAGGGGATTTACATGGATGCCAGGGGAATTACATGCAGAATCATTTAAGTGTAAAAGTAGGAATAATATCAATAAATAACAAGTAAATAATTGTTTGAAAATATATTTTAATAATAAAAACAAAAAAGTAACATTTTATAAATTTCTATTATTTTAAATTATAACAAAAAATGAAAATACAATAATTTTTATTTTAAAGATATTAGCAAAAATTTAGTTTCTTTTTCTCAATTTCTTTCGAATTTCGTTGTTTCCAATTTCTACGTCAGATTTCCTTTTTACATTCTTTTTTTTAGTCTTATTTACATTACATTTAGTAGTATCATTACTCTTAGCACTCAAAATTTCGTAATCAATTGATCCTAAATGGTAATGTTTGCAAGGTTTACTTAAATCACACGTGTAACAACTTAACTCGTTGAAATTTATTTTTCTCTATCCCTTGGGCGAAAGTACGTACTTTCGCCGTTCGCTTAGGCTAGAAAAAGTAGCACTTTTGCCCACTCCTGCGATTTTCTTTTTTTTTCTTTCTGCCGATCGGAGAAAGACTTTGTAACCTACAAAAAGTAACGAAAATAACGATACATATATATATATATATATATGCAACAATACATATATGTATGCAACAGATGTATTAAAAAACTCTTATGTTAAATATGAAAATTGA
>UCOM01004526.1:0-12034 GCA_900474385.1 Ormyrus pomaceus | reverse complement strand
AAATTTGTCTAAAAGGGGCTAAATATTATCCAGAAAATCGCATTGTCCTGCGATTAGCCCATTTTACTGGGTAATTTTTAAGCGAAAATTCTCTCCGTGCAAGTTTTTCATAAACAGCTATTTGCTCGCTATACTAATTCGCATTAATTTCGTCTTTATCTTGCCCTTTCATTTTCCTTCATTAAATTTTTTCCTGGTTCTTTTATTTCTCTTCCACTTTAGTTATCTCCTTGGGTGTTCTTTTTACGTTATACTTTTGTCAGATAATAAAATAATAATATAAATAATAATACAATTTTTTATATTCCATATATCTCAATTTCGCTTTATAAAGTTTATAAACACACAAAAAAATAATAGCAAAACTGCTTTCTGTGGATATTAAGAACGTAGACTTGCAAGCTCAATAAAACGCAGTAAGTAAACGTATTTATTTTTAAATTACAATAACAACTAACAAAATCTTCCTGCAAGGAAAAATTCAAAATTTCTAACTATTCTAACAACATTTTCAGAAAATTATAGTACGGAAGACTTCCGTTCCAAAAGTGCTCAAACGCTTATTGCCAATCGTCGTCACGCCTTCTTGCTTAAAAGTATATTTTTCCCAACAGATCGACGTGCGGCACTTGCGTACGGAAAATTCGTCCACCGATGCTTACATACATGTACGGAAGTAAGAGCAGTTTGTAATAAATGCAGGCAGCTTTCGTCGCGTGTATCTCGCCGTTTCTCTTTGGCCTTCGTTCAAGCCACCACATTGTGACCACACCGAAGTACCTACTCCTCCCACATGCGAGTCCACGCATTCGACTGCGCGTCGAAACAAAGAGACGCGGCCAATGTTTATCTATGAAAAACTATTTCTAGATTTCTGAGATCTATAATCAAAATTTTAGACAACAATTATGACAATGATCAACAAAAATGTATATGAACAATAATTAACAATCTTCGTTTTCTGTAAGTTTCTCTAGCACCTAATTTAATCTCTGGTGCTTTTGTTTATTGAACTATGATTTTTAAGTCAGATACATATTACAATATTTCGAAAAATATTAAATACAATTTTAATAATTAAAATTTCACCAAAAAACCTATTACAATACTTATTTTAATCTTAAAAAAGACGTAAAAATAAAATCTGAAGAATATTTAAAATTTTTAACGAAACTTTGTAGGTTACTTTCCATAAGTTAAATATAACGGAATAAAGGGGAAACATTAATTATCTAACAACTTAACAATACCTGAACCTTCATCCAATAGTGGTTCAACTGACGTTGTTTTTCCTCCTGCCACTTTTTTTCTATCCAAATCCAATATTCAACCTTTCTAGTACACTCCTGCACACTAAAAAATGACAACTACTTAGAAAAGTGTCCGAACCTTTTAATTTTTCTTCTCGGAATTATTCCTCGCGCGCGCTATGCCGGCGAACCAACCTAATCTTTGGTTTTTCGCGCGCGTGTGCGAAAGAGAGGGGAAATCTCGCGCGCGCGCATTTCGACCCGGCGGCGGCGGCTCGGCGCAGTCGAGCGAAGCTGCGGGACTCGCACACAAGCAGTCGAAGTACGTCGAGGTACGAGGAGAGGTTTTGCGCTGAGGAGTGAGAGAGAGAAAGAGAAAGAGAAAGAGGACAACCAACACGACGACCGACTACGACCGAGCTCCATAATACGCTCTTTGCCAAGAAAGATTTTAGCGAGTGACTGATAAGCCAGCCAAACTGTAGTGTGTGTGATCGGTGGAGAAACTACACGCTTTCGTTTTATTTCCCTCGTCCTTTGTTTTCTGCCAAGTGTAAGCTTACCGGATCTTTGTGTCAGGAGCTGATGTTTCTGGTGCTTCGAGTCTTGTTGGTTTCTTGTGCTTAGAGGGATAGTGTGTGCGTCGAGAGCAAACACGACAGAATTTGTTCGCGAGCACGGTGAGTGCATGTTTTAAAGCTTGGGAGGTTTCCTGATGTTTGTTGAGTCTTTCAACGTTGAATTTTGTAGATTTATAGAAAAATTTTTTTTTTTAAGTTTTCTCTAAAGTATTCTCACGCCTGTCTCTCGTTTTGACATAAATAATTGATTCGCTTTAGTACGTAAATATCAAGTTTTATAATCAATAAACATTTTAAAAATTTTAAAATTTAAACGTTGGAAATTTTATAAATGAAAGCTTTCTTTTTGAAATAGTTAAAGAAATTGCATTTATTTACATTTGAAAAGTTAAAACTCGGTGGTCCGATTCGATTTCCGATTAGAAAATACCAGACGAAAATGCCTGATTTCCGCGAAGTGAAAGAGAGAGATGAAGAAAAAAACGAAATCAACAATCAATGAGTGTACGTGACGCACCTGCAAACATAAAACGCGGTAACGGCTCTCAAGACTTAAAAAATTACTGATGAAAAATTGTTCTACTTCATTTTTGTAAATTAAAAAAATTATAATTAAAATCTGAAGCAAAATTATTTGTTGTAAGTAACAAATTTCGAAATGTTTTGTTCAATAATTTTATTTATATTTGTTTATAAAATTAGTAAATTCGAAATTGTCTTTGCAAATAAACTCAAGATAAATTTTGCAATCTATCAAAGAACTAAGTACATTAAAAAAATAAGTTTATATTTTCACAAATGAAATTGTAGACCCAGTGCAACGTCAGAACAGAAAAAATATTTATACTTACGCGTCTGCTGTCGTCACGGCTCGAAATAATATTACAAACTGATGACAATTCACGTGTTATCTCCATCAATCTCAGCAATAAAAAAGAAACGATCTAGATGACAATAATTTAAATTTAAAGCGTTTGAAAAAATTGAAAATGGCTCAGTTTTTATAAATGAATCTCGGAAAAGACTTGTACGCGTAAAAACTGAAAACTCTTGGTCACTGTGTTGAAAGCAATTTTAATTATAATGACGGCAGCGCATTGAAAGAGAAAAATTGAGAGGGCAACTAATAAAGTGCCCGTGCGTGTACGCAAAAGTTTCGAAAGGCGGCAAAAATAGATGGGTATAAGTAATTAAAGAAAGTACTTGTTTACTTACTCAGTTTACGATACTCAAAATAAATTTCGCTTTGAAGTATTGAAAATTGATGAATTTTTATTCAGTTCAATTGCTTAATCAAGTACCCATTTATTTTGAAATTAGCATAATATAGAAATATTTTTGTTTTCTATAAATATAGGTCGTTAATTGGAGATAAAAATTAAATATTTATCAAATTTTTAAGACAGTATTCCGTGTCTCCAATATCTGGAGGGCATTTTGTAAATAATACAATTTCTGATTAGAAACTCTTGATAATTAGAGATTCTCCCGCGTAATATTTACTAATTTTAATTACTTAAAAGTAAAAGTTTATAATAAATTTTAAAATAAAAATCTAGCCTATAAATAAAGAAATATATATTTATCTGTATTAATCAATAACCGTGAATTTACCCATTGCCGGATGATTTTAGACTGAAAATAAGCGACGTATTATAAATAGACCCTTGGAAATAGAAATGGCGCACGAACTAAGCTAATGGGAAATTTGCGAACGCCCTGTGTAAACTCCCATGAACTCGCCGACTTATATATACAATGAAACTCTTGCATGTATCTACCTCTTCAATTCAAGAATCACATTCCGATTAAGTGATCTTTAAGCAAAACTGGCCTCAACCTTTCTTGATTAATGAAGGTCTTTTTTTCGAAGCTTGCTCCTTGAGATAATATAGATGTTGCGATTATTTGCTTTCAAAATTCGAAGAAATAACAGGTTTTTGCTGTACACGTTCTTTTAATCTAACTTCTAAACGAAATAAACTTGCCTAAATTATATCCAACACATTTAATAATATATTTTATCTGCACTTATTTTAAATTTAGTTTCTTTAGAAATCTGACTCCCTTTTAATAGATAGACATATCTCTAACGTTGTGTTCCAGGACTTTTCGGGGTTAAACATAACTTTCCAGGACAGCAAATGTTCCGGATAGTGTGGTTATTTCTTTAGTAACCCATCTCTTATACACGGGGTCCTGGATCAAAACACACACACACACACGTATATATATATGATGTTTTAAAAGTAATTGAGAAATGGTTTCCTTTAGAAAATTTAGACTTACGTAAGTTAACCGAAAAATTAATATTAATTAATATTAATTAATAAATTAATATTAATCAAGTACAGTCCATTATTTTATTTACAACCCTGAGTACAATCTCAATGGTAATGAATCTCTATTATTGGCTACTTTTATTAAAAATCCAAGCTTACGAAAGAACAAGAGAGAAAGAGCAACAAATGGAAAGCCGGAGTTGTTGCTAATGTACAGAGGCAAGTGCTTCAAGGTCTGACATTCGGCCAAGTGTGTCCCCGGATCTGTTGTCGATGAGTGTACGCGGCTCTTGTTAGCCTCGACTCTCCCTCCCTGCCTGCTGCTTCAGAGTTTTCGCGCAGTCGTTGAACTTTTCTCCGGCTGGTGGGTCGATTTTTGCGAGTTCCTTTTTTGTAAAGAGGAGATGGAAGGAGAATTTTGTTAACTTACAGGATTGTACAAAAATGAAGCCAGTTAAGTGTAGTAACAAGCATCAGGAATTGCACATTTAATTATAGTAAAAATGAAAGATTTTTTAACAAAAGTATTTTGTCGTATTTTAGAAGTTTACAAGAAAAGAAATAGGTAAAAGTATTTTGTGAATACAGAGCTTCGTTTCAAGGGAGGTTTAAGCATAATTTTTTAAAAATAGTATATTATGCAACGAGGAAGTAAAATAGGTGTTTTTTGCCCGTGTTGCATATTCTACTTTGTAACATGCTATTAATAGCTGGCAAAAATTTAATTTTACGCCTTTAGTGTTAAAATGATTATTTTGATTGCTATTGGAATTAATATAATTTTTCCAACAAAAATATAAGCAAATTTCAAAAGTTCTATAAAAAATAAAAAATTTTCTAATTACAATAATAAAAAATTCTGTTTATGAAAATAAAAAAATTTGTTCATTCTGAGAATTCTACAAAAAGTTATATAAATATAAAAAATTTCAATTTTTTTTTTTTTTTTTTTTTTTTGTATTTGATATAATGTAAACTCAGATATATTTTTAATATTTACAGTACATCGCTGCGTTGTTATCGCTTTACATATTCTCTACTTTGTTTTTTTTTCTTTTTCACTTATACGCGTTTGCGTATAAACAATTAAGAATAACTTTGTTCTCATCAGTTAAATCGCAAAGCTCACGATAGACTGATTGATGAATATATAAAAAAACAAAGTAAAGTAAACCCTTACACATTTAAATTAGCTAAAAATTAAAGAATTTTTAAGAAACAAAAAGGGCTTTGTCTTGATAAACGGTACCTCAAATTACAGTATAAGATAATAAGTTAATTTTTGTTATTATTAGGTACTCTATATATTTACATGTACTTGTATTGTCAGATTTAAGTAATTAAAAAATATAATTTTCTGCTCTGAACTCGGAAGTTAGATATGTTAACTGCCTTAACACCGATTAGAGAATTTATTCCTGTAACAGCTCATGTTGTGGGTAAATTCAGAATACAGAACAGAACGCTCGTAAGTAAAATGGAAGACTGTATCTTATGATGAATATTATACGAACAAAAATTTCTTTTATCTTTTGATTAAAAAATAGAAAAGAAAATCTGTAAATATTATTTTTGATTTCTCAAAGTTTTTCACGCGTTTTTAAGTCAGTTACAAATTTTTTATATAATTATTTTATTATTTTATAGAATTATATATTTTATGGGTAGGTATTTAATTTTAATCGCAGACTGTATTATTTTTAAAATAATCATTATTATTTCATTAAATTGCCAACCTTATAAAATGATATTTTACTTTCATAACAAATAGATATCGAATTGTTAAGTTTTTATAATATTATGGTGTTGCATAACTCTTTTTGCACATACGCTCCATCTTTTACTCGTTGCTTTCGTCATGCGTTCCTTCGCATTCCTCGCAATCTCGTGAGCACTATACGTTTTCTCTTCTCGACCGCTGACGCCCACTCTCTCGAAATTAATTTATTCCTGAGAGTATCATCCATGATATTCGTCGGTCGCTGAAATTCCATATGAGTACTCTTACATAATGACTACGATGATCGTTAAATTTTAGTACCCGAAGACATAAGCCCGCTTGGTTCAAGAGAATCTTTCGTGAATAATCAGAAGAAAATTCTATTGTTCTTCCGCAATGAAAGTAAATATAATAATTTTTATTATCATTTTATTGAGATAAATTTTTATTTCTAACAAATTCAAATGCTTTTTATTTTTGCTTCCTCCTAGAAGAAGCTTTGTGATAGAAATTTTTGAAGTTGTTCGAAAAACCAGTTATGATTGTATTTTAAGGTTTTAATAACAAGAATTATTGATTTTTGGAAAATGTCTGTATGGATGTGTGTGTATGTGCGTATACGCCTGGATCTCAGCTTCTACCAAACGGATTTGGTTCTTTCACGGCTCATTTTTTTTTTTTTTTTTTTTTTTCGTGATGGCGGCAAAAGAAATTTTTTTTGTTTAGCTTATTTGTTCAAGTTTTATCGCAAAGTTATGATTTTCGAAAAATTTAATTTTACTTTTTTTTTAATGATAGGATTGAGATATTTGAGTCAAAAAAAAAACCATTTTAAAGAGCATAAAAAATACCTATAATTTCAGAGAAAAAAAAATACCTATCGTAACAACCGCGTAAATACCAACAAATAAGTTTAAATTTAGTCAAACTAGTTTAAAAGTCCGCTGACCATGAAAAAAAGCGTTACATTAAAGTTAGTCAACTAGGAAGCAAAAATACTTATTTTATAGGCCAAATTTTTGAAAATAACTTATAAATGGGTATTTAATGTTTTTCATCTCTACCAGGGTGGTTCTTTTGTTTTAAAAAAAAACGTGTTTTTTTTTTTAAAAAAGCTTACAATTTTTAAATTAAATTATCAACTGCTCTGAATAAATTTTTTGTAATTAAGAATATATAGAGCTATAATCTGCAAAAATTTGAAGTCATTTTGTCAATTAGTTTTTTAATAAAAAGCTGAAAACTAGAAAAAATGAGTTCTCTATATGCAACGATTACAGGAGTAAAAAGGCTTTAAATTACTTGAAATTTTGGGAAAAGGTAAATCTTTTGTATGTTCAGAGCTATGTAATGTTTCTGCTTATGAAACTTATTAGTTTAAAAGATATTAAGGTTTTATCTTTTTTTCTTCAATTTTTTGAATAGCTATATCTTAGTGAATAATCCGTCTTTTTCAATGATCAACCACTTATTTTTTTCGTCTTTAAATAAACTTTCAAAATTAAAAAGAATTTTTGAAGTTCATTCACTAGTTTTTGTTTTATAACGATTTTAAATTGTATATGGTATCACGATTACATATATATATAATATAGTACAGTCATATTTTTATTATTATTATTTTATTATGATTATTTACATTAGTTTTAACAATATAGTTTAAATAAAATACAAAGAATTACTTTTCTTTGACTAATAATAGTTAGAGAAAATTCATTTTACTTGAAATTTTTATTTAATTTTCTTCAAAACGAATATGATAATGTGAAAAGGTAACACCAGGTTAAAATCATCGTTTTGCTCTTCTATTAAACATTATCTTTTCATACGACTTGTACAAAGCTTGGTTTAGCATGCATTTTTGGTCAAGCTTGCGAAATGGGCATATAAAAATAAAATAATAATACAAAAATAAATGATTAATTAAATATAAAATAGTTTGAAATTATGTTGTTGAAATCGATTGTTTTTAATGAATCTCGGAGATAATATTGGAACGATAAATTAGTTAGAAGGAAGCTAAGTGCCAGTGAATTAGCAGCGGTTTTTACAACAATTCATAATTATAAACTATCTAAACTTCTGTGCTCGCAAATACTTGCTAACTAACGATTCACACAAAAAACAGTATTAATGATTCTTCTATTGATAACGATCGGTCGGTTGAAAAAATTTTTTCAAATAGAAATTGCGGTAGTCAAGGAAAAAAATTGAAAAAAATCAAAAAGTAAAAAACATGAAATTATTGATAGACCGGATTTTGTAGTCAAATTTTTCATATAAAAATAAAAATATTTTTAGTTGAAGCCGTTAGAAAAAAATTTTTTTGGAAAATACATTCTGCAAATGATAAGTTGCTTTTTATATTCACAAGAAAACTCTCACAATTTGGAAAAGTTATTACACAAAATCTTTGGTGAAAGTTTAAAAAATGTGCTGTCCAAAGTCGATGTTATTGTGTACGTTGCTCTACCTAAAGTTGGATACACGATGAACGTTTGTCCAATGTTCCGCTTCCTTCATTTTACAAGGGAGCGTCAAATTGGACAACAAATTTGAATCATTTAATTCGTCAACGAATGTCTATTTTTCGTAAATTGTTTAGAAATATATATAAATATTCTACATAAACGAAAATTTTTATCGTAAAAGGTAGATTTTGTGTTAAATTTCGTAAAACAATAACTAGTTCTTGATATGGAAATCAAAGAAAGTGTTACCGTAGTTGATAGCATTTGATAGATACTTTTTAATTTACTTTTTATATTATTATTTTCAGTTTTTCAGTGATAAAATGGATTGCCACATTCAAATAATATGTAAAATAAAATTCTATGATAATTATCATTTTATAAATCTATTGCAATTAAAACACTTATTGAGAAGTAAATGATAATGTCCAACTACTGGACAAATTTTTTATATTGTCCAACTATTGGGTATTTTACCTAATTTTTCTTCTTGAACAAAAAAGAAGAATAATTTTATTCTCTTTCTAACGCATTTTTATTGAATTAAGATTGCTAACTCCATCATTGAAAAATATATATATATATAAAAACTAAAAAAATAATCTTAACAATTGTTTTCGTCGTTTCCTATCAGAAAAATCTTGCTAAAACGTTAGTTCTGATAGCTATTCAAAAACAAAAGAGAGCTCACCTATAATCGATCTGAAAAATCCTCGCAATTCAGTTCACACGCGCTTGAAGTCCGCCTAAGTCTGTTTCGTACTCTTAGCAGCAAGATTTCTCAGGCGTGCAGCAGAGGAGGGAGGCACATTGTTCTTTCACCTCTGCATAGCGAGATCATCGAGCCAATTCTCTTAGTCGCCGCCACCGTTGCCGCTGTTGTGCAATGCGCTCGTTGCACCCGTGTGAACGAGAGCTCGAAAGCGAGTTTTGCAGTCTGCTCTAGCTCCTCTGTCTATAATTGCAATGAATAATATATTCGTAATTTTTTCTACGCGAATGTGTCATTAAGAAAAGTTAAACGAGCTTAACCCTTTTAGTTATACGACCTCTACAAAAGACATCATTAAATTCTCGTAAATAATTCAATAATGTATATTTCGAGGTTTAAATGCTTAACAGTTATATTCAAGTTATTATGTGTAAATTTATATATGGCCTTTCTGAATTTTTATGCAAATTAAAATCGAACAACTATAAGCCTTTTTGATTTAAGAAAAATTACTCTACAAATTTATATCTTTGTATTTATGAATAATTCTTTTTCAATTATAATGATTTTTTTGAATATGTCTACTTTTACTAACAGTTTCTAAACCTTTTAATTAGAATGTAATCCGGATGGTTAGATCATTCAATATTATAAGCTAGTCCCAATTATTAACATCCCTAGAACGTACGTTAAAATAGTTTTTAATAAATAATAAAAAATTATTACTGCAAGGGTTAATTTTCCGACAAGTAAGGAAAAAATTAAACCTGGGGTACATAATCTATAAATAATATGAACGTTGAAAATGAACGAAGCGAATCAAACAGTGCACATTTTTTATATCCACCGATCCAGGGAACACGTATGCTAATCCAAATGAGTGAGCGAGAGAGAAAGTGTGATAAGAAAACCCGTTTGAAGGCCTGGAGAAAAAAAAGAAAGCTCGCCTCTCGAGCTGAAGCCAAGACGGCGGGTGTATGACCCGACGAGATTTGCATAGCTCCGAGAGTTTCTCTATCACGGACTTTTGAGCTCGTCAGGGGAGTTGTTTTTAAAATCATCGTTATGGAATGATGAAAAGCGCCGAAGCGTGCGTAAATAAATGAACCTCATTTTTACTCCCGTAATCGTTGGATATAGAAAACTTATTTTTTTCAGTTTTCAGCTTTTTACTCAAAAACTATTTGGCAAAATGGCTTGAAATTTTTGCAGATTATAACTATTTATATTCTAAATTACTAAAAAAAATTTTCAGAGCAGTCGATCATTTAATTTAAGAGTTATAAGATTAAAAAAAAACACGTTTTTTTCGTTACAAATAAAAGAACAATGATAGCTACAGTAATTTTTTTCTGTGGAAATTATAAGTATTTTTATACCCTTTAAAATGCATTTTGTTTGATTCAAATATCTCAATCCTACCATTAAAAAAAAGGCAAAATTAATTTTTTGAAAATCGAGAAGTCACCATAAAACAAAAACGAATCTACGAAGTAAAAAACAGGTCTTTGATCCGCCATCACAAAAAAAATGTTTCCCAACTCTGGCATGAAATGGCCTTCATTTCACGCTAGAAAGTAGCGTAGAAAATCGAGCATTCCAAACGTTTGTCAAAATCGTTTGTCCGAGCAGGGACAAAATTCATTTATAACGTGATTTACAACAACTCCAAAATTTATTATCACAAAGCTTCCTTTAGGAGAAAGCAATATATTAAAAAAACGATATAAATATATAGGTCTGTAATGGCTTGCATACAACTTGCATTCGAATTTACGTTTAGTATCGATAAAAGTTGAAAGGATTTCACAAAGCCGTTACTGCAACAACAGCCAGTTTCCCGCCCACTGACAAAAGTGAGAAGTCTCAACGACAATACTATTACGTCGGCGCTCAAAATGTAGTAATCATAATGAAAGTTGATGCAGGGATAGAATATCAGAAGGACAGAGAGCGAATGAGCGAATGAAAATGGAATGTTTAAAAGTGTGTACTTAAACTGTAGTGTGTGCTTACACTTTTGAGGATCCCTGTGAGTGGGTTAAATCTATACAGTCTGTAAATGTGCAGCGAACTCGCGCGCGCTTACTATTATTTATTATGCAACCTCGGCGGTAATAGGCAGCTTACACTCGCCGCTACAATAGTCGAACTTGCTACTTTCGTATATAATCGTATACGGGCATAAACGAGGTGCGGTAATTTTGTTATCTCTCTGTATGAGAATATGAGAGGACTGTAGGCGATTGCCTTTTGAAATTTTTCCTTGATTATTAAAGCATTTCAAAAGCGTTTTTCATCATTTTTCCTGGTGTAATTTAGCTGTCCAGCTCAAATCATTTATAAAATTGATCTACATTTTTAATTTGAATTAACTTTGCTTTATTAAGACGGTAATAAAATTACATCTAAAAATAGTAAGCATAAGTATTAGTGCGCGTGTAGCGCGCTTGAAAATACTAGTCAATTACAATTTAAATAATTTCATTGATTGTCCTTTTCAAAGTTAGGAAATGTTTAATTCTTAATTTAATTTAAGTTAACTTAATTTAAGTTAACTTAATTTAAGTTTAATTCATAATTTTAATCTTTAGGTATATTTATATGAACTAAAGTTTCTATCTAAAGGCTTTATTTAGTCAGTATGTATTTAAAAGAAAATCTCTTATCAATTTAAATTTCTTTTATATTTCTCTTATATAAAAATGCCACGCGATATTATGGATCTCGAGCCGAGAGTATACAAAATCGCTCGATTTTATCGAATTAATTACGTCTTTTGCCAACAAAAAAAATTGAATAACATATTCAGAATATCGACGCTAAATCTGCACTTGATAAACCTAGTACCATTACAATTTAAAACCGCTACCAAGTCATTGGCAGTTAGCTTCCTCCTACACTAATTTACTTTTAGCTTTTCATTTTAGAATTTAATGAAAAGCTAACAAAATTTAAATATAAATTTTGTTATTGGAATATTTAAAGTCCTAAAAAACAGAATTTTTGAAACTCCGT
>UCOM01004525.1:0-12045 GCA_900474385.1 Ormyrus pomaceus | reverse complement strand
GTCAGTCCAAAATTTTCGGAGACATGTCAAAAAATGTTTGCCGGATTTTTCAGTGGCGGGAGTCAACCGAGTCAACTCGTCGACCGCAATAACTCCTATAGAAAAACCAAAAAGTAAAAATATGTTTTCCAAACCTACTGACTATAGTTAAATCTGTTGCTAATACCCGAAAGAGGGATGCGACATTCAATAACTAAATAAAAAAAAAATATTTAAAATTTCAAAGAGTTTTGGAAAAGTAATTTGAAGTTTAAAATTATTTACGTTTATATGCAATTAATAAGTGAAATTTAAAATTTTCTATATTATATTATTAAACTTCATCAATTTTCTAAATTAATAAAAAAAATTATTTTTATATTAATTTAGAAAATTGATGAAGCCTAAATAACAATAGAAGCAATTAAGTACTAAAAACTGAGTATTACATTACTTCAGCCGTTTCAAATTTAATTTTCCTACATTTACTTTTGGATGAAAGCTAATATTTGATAATAAAATTAAAGTTTTGACAACGGAAAAATTATTGTTTCGCAACATTTATGATGAACACTTACGTCATGCAAGAAAATCTTGCGGGAATTCTTTCCAGGTTCTCTGATGCGCTTTTTTGTTGAGAATATGATGTATTGAAAATGGTTTTGTGGCTTCTTATTTATAATAAATGATAGCAGTTACTGCAAAATTTATTTTTCTTTTCGTATTTTTCATGCAATAAATAATTCTATTTATTGAATATTGGTACGGCTGATTCCAATAAATAAATACACGCAAGCCGTCACTGATCGATCTTTTTTTTTGACTAAAAAGTACGGAATTGTGTTCTAAATCATATTTGAACAACAGATGTTAAGTAATATAAATTAAATGGTATTGTTTTATAGCACAGTGGAGACGTTAAATTAAAGAATCCTATCACAAGTCTATAGCAATTTTAAGTCGTATAACTCACAATCTTTATAGCTTACCTAATGTTCGTTCCATTTTACCATTACACATATATAAAACGTACAGATTTCAAAAGGAAACTTGCACTGAATTGCATAAAAAATTCATCAAGTCCTTTAGATAAGATATTGAAAAATAAATAATTTGCATGTATTTTGTTCAATGAATGATTGTTGTGTATAACAAGTTAAAAATTTTGCATGATGTTCATACTTTAGAATATACAGGGTGTCCCATTTTAACTTTCGTAGCAGGATTTCTCGAAAGTCGTAGAGGTTAACGAAAAATGTTCCGGACTAAAGTTATTGGACTCTGAGGGAGAAATGTCACGGTAATCTCACCTTTGACTTCGGAGGTCATCTTCAAGGACATTTCAAGGTCAACTTTGGTTTTTTTTTAATGGGATCCCCTATTTTTGACCCTGGATTCGGTAAAAGCGGAAAATATTACGTTCAGATGAGGTGTCATATGCGGGGTCTATTTGGCTCATCCGAAGATTAATCTTTTTTTACTTAATTTTTTATCCTCAAATAAAAAATTTAGCAAATCGCGTTTCACATAACTGTTATTCAACTTTCAAATAAACATGTTTAAATGACCTTGACTATATTCTTGAAAGTCATCTTCAACGTCGTTTCAAGGTCAATTTTGGTTTTCTATAAGAACTCTCTTTTAACTTTCGAATTCTAATGCATTTTGATAAGGAAAATGAAAAGACGGGAATGAACGTAGGCTTTTTAAAATACCTTGTTGATCTTTTCATGATCTTCGAGGTCTTTACGGCTCTAAGAATAGTATTACAACAGTATACAGAAACTTCTCAAGTTGAAGAATCGGAGTATGAAAATACAAATTTTTATTGAAAAAAATTATTTTCACGTCCGAACTGCTCAAATTGTCACTCGCTCCGAATTTAAGCAAACCAAAGTTGACCTTGAAATGACCTTGAAGATGACTTTCAAGAACATATTCAAGGTCGTCGAAATATGTTTGGTTAAAAGTTGAATAACACTTATCTGAAACGCGATTTTCTAAATTTTATCTTTGAGGGTAAAAACTTAAATAGATAAAGATTGACCTTCTGATGACCTTGAATGGCCAAATAGACCCCACATATGACACCTCATCTAAAGGTAGAATTTTCCGCTCTTTCCGAATCCGGGGTCAAAAATAGGGGATCCCATTCAAAAAACAAAAGTTGAACTTGAAATGACCTTGAAGATAACCTTATAAGTTAAAGGTAAAGTCACCGTAATATTTCCCCCTCAGAGTCTAATAACTTTTGTCCGAAACATTTTTCGCTAACCCCTACGACTTTCGAGAAATCCTGCTGCGAAAATTAAAATGGGACACCCTATATAGTTTGGTTGTATATTAACCCTTAGAGGGCCGTACGATTTCTGAGACTAATCATGTATATGAACATAAATATACACATGATAACCTTGCTTATGAAGTAAACAACAAGTATATCCCTTATAAAGGGGTGAAAACTACCGCTATCGGAAAGCGGTTGATTTAGAAATTTCCATTGCCAAAAAAAAAAAAATGTTTCAATCATATAGTTACTCGAATAAATAATTTTTCATTGAAAAAGTTTAATCTAGGCTAAAAAAAAGTAACCCATGTTGTTTTCTTACTTCTATGAATTATGCAATAGAATGGGTGGTTTTTTCAATTATTTGGGGTGGTTTGAAAAAGACAGATATAAGTCTCTCCATAATGTATAATTTTTTACGAAATTGCATTTGATCTAAATACCAAATTAGTCAGAAATTAGGTTACTCTATGTTGCCTGGTATTACATAGGGGTAGTTCACTTCTCTTAGGGCTAGATTTTGAAATTTATGAAGGAATCAACTATTTCTTATCCTCCTAGACCAAAAAAAATGCTGAGAGACATACTCCTAAGTTGAGAATTAATTTTTAGAGAATTTTAACGTGGCCTTACACCATGCAGGGCCGGGATGGCGCCTTGAGGCGTCATACCAATGACTCGCCGACATTTGGCAATAGTTTGATCAAAAGCGGGGGACTTTTTCCCTCATTTCTATGGAGATACTGACCTCTCAAATCCCGGCCCTTTAAGGGTTAATTGTTAATCTTAAACGAACATCTAAGTTATCTTTAAAAAGGGAACTTTGTATGTAGGCCACTAACTAGAGTGGTAACATAGAAATTATACCCCTCAACATCGATGGACACGTGCCGTTTGGTGATTTCCATTGGTGATTGCTTCGGCTACAGACCGTTTTAAAAATTTATTTGCAATATTCTTATTTTGAAATTCTAACTATTATATCTTTGTTGATTATAATTTCCATGAATTTAATGGATTTTATTATTCAAGTTACGTATTATCGATCTCGAGCGAGAATCTCGAATGAGAGAGCAGAGATTTTCTTTAGCGAAAAACAGCAGTTGAATAACAAACGCGAAACATCGGCGCGCTGAGAAAAATACGGTACAAAAAAGTTTGAAAATACTGCAATTCTAGTATATTTGAATAAATAAAGCTGATCTCTCACATCCGGCGCGTAGCTATCCACGGTAGAAAAAAGTTTGAAAATACTGCAATTATAGCATATTTGAATAAATATTTTGAAATTTTTAAGTAAATTTATTTTTAAAATAATAATAAAATTTGACGCTATTTTAATCTTTTTAGAGGAATTTGTTTTATAACTAACAATCCATGAAAATACAAACTTGAAAATAACAACAATTCAATCAAGGTAAACTTAGCGGCGATGGCTCACCATCAGTTGGTAGAGTATCGGGCCTTTAACCAGAAGGACTCTGACTTAATATCGATCTAGGCCGAACACTGGCATTAAACACCACTATATATTTATGTACAAGTGTCTAATAACATCAAAGATAAGTGGTTCAGATTTCACTGTGAACTGTAGGTTCCCGTTGTTGCACAAAAGTGAAACAATGCAGTGCCGTACAGCGCTGGAAAAAAGGACTGAGGTAGGCTGTAAATAATAAAAAATAAAAGAAATTCGAGTTGGAAATCTCAAATGTCCAAATCCCAAACTCCAATTAGAAGTTTTGACAATTGATTAAAGACACTTATCCCTCAGTTAAACGTTGGAAACCCTTCTGAAAAATCTCGGACGAGGTCTCATTCTTTACGGTATTCTGCAGTTCTGCACGAGTGCATTGGAGCCAATGAATGCTTGATCCTTAATGGATTAACCCATTACCGCCCGAACGAACGTAGTTGGGAAACTTCTTTTAGAACAAATCTTCATAATTTTTTAATATGACATTTGCAGCTACAAATGTCACTTGCTTCAGTAATTGATAACTCTAGCAACCCTTTTTATGCATGTTTAAACGTAAATTGTGAAAATAAGTAAATAAACAAAAGTATCCAACTAGATTAGCTTGATGGGAGATTATGTGTAATGAAACTGCTAAAGTGAAATTCAAACTAAATAAATAATTAATTATTAGGCATAAATAGATTTACTAATCTCAACGATGAAACTGTAATTACCCCACACTGCAGTTCTAATATCTATAGCTTTATGCAGTAAGGGTTCTTCCGCGTCTCTCTATTCATCTATTCAAATTGTTTTCCTTTTTTAAAGCATCAATTTGAAAGACAGAAGCAATAAATCATGGTAAGTAGCAAGGTGGGAAGTAGGGTACGCAGATAGATAGGTAGGTAGCGAAAGGGAGTCAGGGCGGTGGAAGGGGGAGGAAGAGAAATTCGATCAGAAATGCATTTCACGTAGTAACAGCTAATCAAAGCACTGCACTGATCGAACCCGGCGCTTTGTTGATCAACAATGCTATGCAAAATGTTATCGTTTATTAGCCGTTCAAAATAAAGATTTTACCAGCCAAAAGAAAAATCATTTAGGATAAGAAAATTAGTACGGCTAATTACTAAAAACTAACAAATGTTTATCTTAATTCTGTATTGTATAATTTAGAAATATCAGATCACAAAAAAATTTGTCAATTCAAGAAGATGAAAGTGTACGATAGTATGATGCAAGTTTAAAATATTTTTATTTATTCTGCATCTATTTATACTCTGCGAAAGCTAGATTGTCGTTATATATTGAGTCGAACACGTATAACGCACTTGGCGAAACTTCTACAGTCGATTGCTATGCAGAGAAAAGTTCTATTTTATTTTCATTTTCTGTCATTTTTTTGTATCCTCTTTGTCGGAGGAACCTCTGTCAACTTGATACTGATTTATTGTGCTACAAGGATTGCTTGCAGAAAAATGAAGTTTTTAAATTACTTAATAATTCGTTAAATAGAAAATTTAAAAGATACTATAAAGAATCCAATTTCTTTCTACTTTTAAAGGAAAAGTATCATTACAATCAAATTGGCAGATAAATATATACTATATACAATTACTGCTAATTAGATGACTTGATAAAACATAAACATTAAAATCCACTTTAAGTAATGGCCATAAAAACTTAATTATAATGGTTTTCCGATCTACAATTTTAGTATCAGATTTGAAATTAAAGTTATAAAGTTAATTACTAGCAATTATCAGCCACGCTTAAATGGTCGTTGCAAAACTCATTATAAATCTTTGCGATTCAAAAGTGGAATTAAGGCTGTTTACCGAACTATTGATTGTTTACCAAACTATTTAGTTGAAGGTAAATGTACATTCAACTTGTTGAAAATGAATTTTCAAGGGGTATTTCCAGATATTCCATTTCCATTTCGTTATTCCATTTCACTTTAAAAAATACAACCTTTCAACAAGTCTTCGGAAATGAAAGGACTTGGTCTGCTTAACACGTACGAGAACACTTAAAAAGGTGGCCGTGTTCCTTCGGGATTAAAGAAACTTTACTTCAATGCGACTCAAAACTTGGTTTCATTATTCCTCTTAGACTAATAGAGTGGTCTTCTTTATTCATTGGTGGTCCGCATTAAACGAAAAGTACCCTTTTATGTGCTTCACTATTTTCTGCTCTACGAGTTTGATAAATAGGACTTCAATACTTGTGTTTATTTTGTGCAAATTTCACGCGGAAGTTTCTGAATACATGCGCATATCGATTATTAAAAAGATTACTGTATTGGCAAAAAGGACACTGTCATTATCCTTAATACACTTTAGATACGAGTTTAATTGACTCTTTATGGAGATTTATTTGCATTTATAATAACCATTATATTCTCAAAATATTCGTTTTCCTTGCCTAATGTAAACTTTGTTTTTGAATCTCTGTCAATTTATAAGTAAAATAATCTAATATGTTTGAATTTATCTTTTTTAACGTTCGATTTTTTATTTGAAGTATATCTGATGGAACCTTTTTTATTGAAACGTCTTTTTTTTTACATTTTTTTCACTTTACCGTTTGTTTATCTCTATACTGCGATCGCTATGGTCCGTAACTTTGACGATTTTCACTCTAATATATTTGCTTTTATTTCGGTGCAAACTGGTTTCTGTCATATCTGCAGTTCCTATATTTTTTTGTGTAGTATCTTCGTAAAAATTTCAATTTTTTTTCTGTTTATTTAAATATTTCACAAAATTTAGGAAAAATATTACTGGGAAATATTGTAAAAGATACAAATTCTTGAAGGGCGAAACTATATAATAATGTCGATCGGTCATCTTCAAAAAAAGAATCCTTTTTTTTTAATTTGAGTGTAACACGAATAAAATATTAAGTAACACTAAAAAAAATTTTAATGCTTGATAAATGTAGGAATTTTACGTAAATCATTCGGTTTGGAGATTATATGAAATAATAAATACTGCTCGCTTCGGAAATTCATTAAAAGTGTACGAGTTAATCGAATGTGCTGTCGTAAAAGGGTGTTAAAATTTAAATTTTAGTCAGCGATCAATATACAAACCTTTTATTACTTTTTTTTTAATTGTTACCTTTGTAATCCTATGGTAATTCTAATGATTACTTCAACGATAAATTTAAAATATGTCCTTTCAGTGAAATTATAAGTAATCATTACACAAAATGCAAAGTGCCATAATTAAAATTTTGATAGATATATAATAGATATATCCCGACACATTGACCTTTGCATATTTATTGATTTCGAGTTTCGAACATCCGTTTTCACCCGAATACAATACAACGCCGAATTTCTACATCGTCTGTATGGAAATTGATTATTTTTTTTTTATACATTTTTTATACATTTTCTCGATAAATATTTTAATAATTATAGAATATAATTGCAATATTCAAATTTAACCATAAAAATAGAAGTTTTATTCCCTTAATTTGTTAAACAGATTTTTGTATAATGATGTAATTTAGTACGATATATCCGAGAATTTATGAATGATGAATCTCAATCATAAAACATGAATAATTTGTCTGCCAAGCACCAGGAGAGTTTCAAACGAAATCTATGGCCCGAACAAAAAAGCAATTAAATTCAATGCAGGGAGAAAGAATTTAATGGTCTCTGCTGTCAATTGATTTTTATTACAAATAAAAATGTATAAAAAAGTAAACCAACGTTTCGGTTTTCTTAGGATTTTAATATACATATGAAAAATATAATATACAGATTTTTATTTTTAGAAAGTCTGTAACAGCAGAACATTAAATTCTTTCTTCCCAGATATAATATCTCAGCTGTCGTGAAGAGCTTTCTTACTCAATTAAATTCAACGTGTTGAAGGTATACATAAAGAACTTTTTTTTCTCCTGCTACTAAAGAAGATTGTTTATAAAAAATCTTAAAACCATCAGGCTGAAAGCCCAAGTTGCCGTCCATGCCAGGCGTTCTTTCCATTTTCGTAATATTCAACCTTCAATCTACAATGAACGTAGAGCTTAATGCCCATTAACTTCTTCAGGATAGGTTTAAACGCGATATTAAATTAAGTGCCAACGTCAACAGGCAGCGATTTACTCACTCCATCCAGGCCTGAGTTTTCTTATATTCACAGCAGCGACGACGTCGCACGAAGGAAATAATAATTACGGAATAATGCCGGAGGCTTTACAGGGGGCAAGACTGCGCGAAAAAATGAATTAATCTTCTCCTTCGCACGCTTTTTAAAAGCATGTGTAATGGAGTTGGTCGTGTCGCAAATGGGCGCCGAGAAAAATCGACTAAATAATCTAAGGTAAGGAGCTTCGGATGATGAGGTCCGGGAAAGCAAAGTCACTGGCGTTACTTATTTTAGCAAAATCTATCTTCATCGCAATGCGATTTTTTTCCCTATTAAGAGCATTTTTATGAAAGCACAATTTTATCTCCATCTCTAAGCAAAGTAGGCGAGCAGCCAAAATCGTTCACTCGAACCGTTCATCTTCCCTTTGATGCCTTTAGTAATGCGGCATGTTCGGTACGAAGCGCTACTTTGCTTTTTTTTAAAAGAAGGTACTTTGATTTTAAAAATTTTTCTTCGCTCGATTCGTCCTAAAATACATCACCATTAATTTGTTAAATTTGCGAAAATAATTGAAGAAATTTTGGAAGGTAAACAACTTCGTATATTTCAAGAAGATGTATTCGCAGTATATACGTGTATGGAATTTTAAATTTTCAACACAACGAAAAGTCGCCTTTTTAAAATGTGTATTTAATGAACTGTTGTTATAAAGAACATTCTTTTGAATTGAAAAAAATTCTTTTCTGCAAGCACTTCCACAATATCGCGTGCGAATTGATGGAAAAATTGATGAAAAACCTTGAATAACAAGTGATTGCGATCAGATACTCAATATGCATAGCAGTTAAATAGTAAATTAACGAAAATAATTTTGTTATTAATTAACTTTTATGCATCGGATGTCACTGGGCTTTTTGAGGATTGTCGTGAGAAAAGCTAAAAGCGTTTTTTCGGATCTCGCTGCTGGATCTTCATTTTCATTTTTACGGCCTGAATTTTCATGCAAAATGGATCGAATTTCAGTTCATGAATACGAAATGTTTCTTTCGCATTACTTTCTTAAAAAGGAGGTATTGTGATGATGATCGAAAAAATAATCAAAATTTGAATGAAAGAGTAAGTGAATAAGTTCCTGGACTTCATCAATCTAAGTAGCAGTTTGTTAATTTCAATTATATTGATTTTGATCGGATATTGATTAAGCACATGAAATAAATTTTTTTTAAATTTGACTTTATCCTTAATTGCAATTTGTGATTATTTACGCTTAAGTGTTGTGTGACGTGGTTAAAATAATAAACTAGAAATTTATTGTTTCCCGAACCACCGACACTTTATTAATAATTTACACTATACACTTTACTCGCTCTCACTTGATCAACGCAATAAAACAATTCTAGATTCACAAAAGGGGATCCGTCGAGAATCTCTTCGGCGCGGGAAAATTTCGCCGAAAACTCCGATCCTTCGCGTCAATTTCTCCGTGTACTCGACTTTCTCTCTCTCTCCCTTACTCCGTCCTGGACCAGCTTCGCTCGCCGTCGAATCTACGCGTGCGCGACCTTCGCAATTCTCTCTCTCACTCTTTCACGTACTGGACCGGACCGGCTACGCTAGCCGTCGATTACGCGCTCTACGAAGCAGCCTTCACGAGGCCCCGAAACGCACGCGTACGCGACGCTGATGCTGGCTCGGTTGCGGGAACAAAATAAAAACAAGAGAACGGGGACAATCCTCCCGTCGCGCTCGCTTTACGCACGCACACACACACCGCTCTGCAACAATGCTCGATTTTCAATTATTTTAATAAACGCTGGTTCGCTGCCGAATCTTCTTTCTTGCTCGCCTCTCCGCTTAGCTGCATCTACTATTCTCTCTTTCTCTATCATGCTCTCTGTTCTTAGCTCCTTGTACATTCAATACGTTATCGGATCATAGATACAGTAGGTTACACTGCGGATCTCTGTAAATAAAATATTCGCTCTCTTTCGAAAAAATTAGATTCCGATCAGAAAATAAAATAATACTTTTCCCGGAGTAAATTTCGGAGTCAGTACGCGGAAACTACACGGTCGACAGAGTTCGCGGAAAAATCGCGAGGAGCAGGAGAGCGCCCTGCGGCCCTTAACTATATGAGCGAAGGGCTATAGGAGGCTTTGGAGCGCCAAACTCTCCCACTCTGGCGACCGGCGAAGATCTGCGAATTTGGCGAGCGCGGCGATTTGACATTCCGGGTCCGTTCGCGCGTGATGCGTGATCTCAATGTAGTGAGACGTGCGAATATTCTAGAAATAAGTATAAAAAGAAATTGTCAAACTCATGTGCCTACACTACACGACTCATCATATGTGCGTAAGTTTTGAATTTATATGGATTCTAACCTTACAAGGTAAATTAATTTCTTATTCGTATAATGTATTTATTGTGTATTATCCATAAAATTGCAAAAATTAATTAGAATAGTATATTTTTGTTTTAAAATTTATAATACTAATAGACAAATAATTTTCAGAAGTGTACACTTGTTCGCATATTCATAATATATGTGCAAATCTGAGATGTTTTGTGGAACATTATAAAATATTAAAGGTGTTCAGTCAACGGCACATTCTCTAATAGTATGGAAGAAGAAGAATCGAAGCGTCGTCTACCTAGAGTAGAGTATTATGTGACAAGATTATAAAACTGTGAGTATAAAAATACTGCATTTGCAAATTGATATTAAACTCAGCTTTTTATTTTCAATTATTTATAGCATATACTTTTGTTTCAGATTAAAATAAAATAAAAAATATTCAGTAATATAATTAGTAATTCATATAGTCTAATTTTATTCCAAATTTTATTAAATTACATATCTGAGAGACAAGGACTTACTAGGTATATTAAGTAAGGTAACAAATGAATTAAAATTTTAATTCATATTTTAAACTATATATCAAAATAATTTTGTTTGAATCTACTTACATTTATAATTTTTGTTATTTTTAGTTTAGAAATTTAATTGCAATATGTCTAAAACAATTTCAAAATGCTTGGTTAACTAAAACTGATTGCAATAAATTTCTAGTATCTGAATGGGCAGAAAAATTACCTACTGATGACTATCACACTCACTGCAAGATTTGTAATAGAAAATTTTTAACTGAGAAAGGTTTCGAAAAAATTAACCAGCATGCATCTACAAGTTTAGACAAAGGAAACCTATTCAAATTGAATAAGAACCAGCAACAAGTCAGAATCCGAATAATATACAATCCGTTGAAAAATCTAAAAGCGCTGATTGTATTTCAAATACTTCTAAACAGGTGCAGTTGTCAATAAGTAGTACACAAGAATTATCCTCGCGCGCTGAAATATATTGCTTACTTGATATCATTTTTCATAATAGACCACTGAGTGATTGAGATGGAAAAAAAAATTATATCAAACGATGTTTCCTGGCCCCATATCTGATAATTTTACTTTATCTAGAGTGAAAGCAGCGTATTTATTAATTTTTGCTTTGTCGCCGTATTTCAAAAATATTTTCTTACAAGAATTGCAAAACCCTAATATTTTTTTTACTTTCAATATGATGAAACTGGCAATAAGAAAAGTAAAACAGAATTACAAATAAGAGTGCAGTATTGGTCAGAAACATCTAATTCAATTATTAACCGATATTTAGCTACTTATTTTATCGAAGATGGTAAAGCTGAAACTATTTTAAAATATTTGTTAAAAGATTTATTAAGAATGTTATAACTTTAGGACAGGATGGACCAAATGTAAACAAAAAAGTTTTTCGATTATTCCAAGATCATCTTAAAAAACTGAAATATAATGTAATGTATGATATGGGGTCTTGTTTCATACACGTTGTACATAATGTTTTTATCAAAGGTATGACAAGTTTCCCTTTAGATATTTCAGACTTTCTAGTGAAACTTCACTATTATTTTCACGATCAACACTTACGTTCTGAAGATTTTAAATCAATACAAGTTCGGTTAAATTTACCTGAACACGTATTTCTTCAACATATAGTAACGCGTTGGCTAACTATGGGTCCTGCTGCTTCACGAGCCAAAGAACAAATTCCAGCGTTAAATGCTATTTTTTCAAATTTGTACCAAAAGAACATAAAGATAGTATTAACCTTTAAAGGGCCGGGTTTTGAGGTTTCGAAACCTCCTTTGAAAGTGCCCAAATTCATGTCTTGTATCACC
>UCOM01004524.1:0-12041 GCA_900474385.1 Ormyrus pomaceus | reverse complement strand
TCAACGAGAACTTTTTAACTGAGTTAACATACAGATTAATCTGTATAAGTAGGAATACTTCTAATAAAAACTATTAAAAAGATTTCAACGATTTCCCTCCCTTAAAAAAGTGATGACCCGATGTTGTGAAGCCTTTCAAGACTGATTTTGATTGATCGGTAATTGGAATGGGCGCGAGAATTTTCTGCATCCGCTAAATTTGAATTTTCATAAATATTTAAAACTAAAGAATTAAAATTAAATTGAAATACTTAACATTAAAGGATTAATATTTTATTTTTAAAATTAGTATTTTTTAAATTAGGAGACTATCCTGTCATATGTTCAAATCAAGTAAAGTAAAATCATACTGAAAAATTTGACCTACAACAATGAAAATAGTAACAAAAAAAGAGAATAGTACGCGCGAAGCAAAAAATAATGTTTAATTCAAGAGCAAAAAGGTATTTTTAACCTGGTGTTACCGTTTCACACTATCTTCGTTTTGAAGAAAATTAAATAAAAATTTCAAGAAAATTGAATTTTCTCTAGTAATTATTAACCAATAAAAGTAATTTTTTTTATTTTATTTGAACTATATTGCTGAAACTAATGTAAATAATCATAGTAAAATAATAATAATAAAAATGTGATTGTACTATGTTATATATATATATATATATTATTTACATTAGTTTCAGCAATATAGTTCAAATAAAATAAAAAAAATTACTTTTATATAGAATATATAGAAACAAAGTATTACTTGATGACGAAATAAACTTCTTATTAATAATTTAAAAATTGTAATATTATTTTCCTGATTTTCAGGAGTTGATTTGATTTGATATGCAATATCTATTTTGGCCAATGGAATTGTGCTACTTCCTAATAGTTTCTTCGCTTCAAAATGGTTCCACCTACAGCTGCAGTGTGAGGATTTAAAGAATGCACTTTAAGTTCAAAAGTTTCATTTCCTACACTATGCGTAGAAACTTGCTATAAAATGGTTTTACACCTGAAGTCACACTTCAAATATGTTTGAAGTCATTCTAGACTCCCTTTTACTAATTTTGTAACAATATTGTAGAATTCAATAATTATTTAAACTCTGATGAAACCCATTAAAAAAACTTCCAAGCGTTTAAAACTCATTTTAAACTCTGTTAACTGTTAATAATTAATTTTATAATATATATTAAAATTTTCTTTCAAAATTGAAGGAACTGTCCTTTTTATGGAAGGATTTTCAATAATTTATGAAATTACATATGTAAATATGATAATATCATCATTAAGAAACTGAATTTTGTTCTATATTATAAAATACTTCTTATTTTTTCGTCAATATTTCTCCCTTGCGCAATAACATTTTTTCTATAAGATATTCGTCTGCGAATTCCTGTTTAGTACTCATAAAATTAGTTAAACTAGTTTCTTAATGGCATTTTTTAAAGTTGTTTGCATGTTTCCCTCATTTTAGCGTGAACTACGGAAAATAGTATATTTCATTATAAGTAAATAGCACAAGCTCGTAAAATACGTGTTAGCGCTTTCGCCGTCAATTCTCGTTAAACCTTGTTCGCACGCAATATAAGGTTTTATTTAATTTATTTGCATTTTATACAAATGCATTTTCTTTATAGATTAAAATAAATCAATTAAATTATACAAAATTTACAGGTTAAAATATTTAAAAGAAGAAAGTTGAGAGATTTTTTTTTCTATTTTATGCTCATATCTTTAATTGTCATTCTATGTAAAACCTTCAGTGCGCAAGTTCAGTATGATTAATCTCACATATTGAATGCGAAAAGTTTTTAAGTTTTCATTACGAAAAATTTTAATCTGTATATTTTAAAAGTTGGATAAAAATAATAAGAGACCATTAGATTTAGACAATCTGAAGTTTCTTATTCCTGTTACAGAAGAGACACTCCTGCATGCGTGAAGTTTTACAAACTGCAAAGTCTCATAAAACAAAGAAAACTCTCCTCGCTTCGACTAACGGCTTTCCATTACAGTTTACAACTTTTGAAATAATCACAAGTTCTCGCCACTCTGATATTTAGAAGATTTTTTGTACGCTTACCTTTGGGCATACTTACTGTTTATTATATATATTAATATAATAATGCACTTTTACAGAGTTTCAGTATTTTAGCATTAAGACTAGTTTTAAAAAACCCTTTATTTTCAAAATCAGCAGAAAAACAAGTGCTCGCGATATACGCTTGCCGCAATAAAATTCTGAATGAAACAGCTAAAAATGTGGAAGACAAATGCAAGAATCTTAGGGAGCACGAAATTTCTTCAATGCGCCCTCACAAACTGCATACTAAGTCGAGGGGAAACGCCGGACAAAAGTCTGAGTGGGGTTCGCCAGCTCGTTTTGCATTGTGATGCTCGCGCTGCGTGATTACCAACATCGCATTACGCCAAAATAATGCAACGTGCGCGAGCAAGAGTGAGTCAGACGCAAAACCCCCGTGCCATCCGCTCTTTTCAGACCAGTGGTTCTCACGGTATAGCCGCCGTGTCTCATTTCCGTCGCTTGGTCTCGGCGCTTTATTTATTAATATCCAGAGAAACGAGCCGTAAGTTTTGTAATTTATCACGTTCAGCTCGCGCTGCTATGGTTTCTAGTGAAATATTGAATGCGAAATTAATGGTCTTCGCGTCGATAAATGCCTTTTTTACTCTTTGTCCCTTCGCTTCGTCGGCTAACGAGCTTCGAGCTTTGAGGATACATGTACTTGCTTTACACTAACTAAGAAATAGCTCTTGAGGTAACACTTTTTATTCTCGTCTAAATTTTTATAAATTATCAATTCATCGTTTCATAACTTTTTAAAAAATTAAATCTAATCTTAAACATATTGGTGCAAGAATGATAATAAAATAGCTAATTTAAGTAACAAGTAACTATGTATGAATATGTAAATATTTAGCCACTTAATTTTTAATCTCTGAATTCTATTTTGGTTTAAATAAAATTACAAAATTTACTTTCTCTATTCTAAATTGGTCCTTTTTAAGTGAAAAATATATGTAATAAAAAAATTTGCCGAATAATGTTGAAGGAATTTTAACAAATGATTTTATAGTATTTATTTTTTTATATTTTTTATTATTTTACATTATTCTATTTTCAAGAATTTTGTTTAACTTATTAGTTATTTCATAAGTTATCCGATACTGATAAAGCTTTGTTTTTCATACTTAATATAACCATAAATCTGTTCCCGTCAAAGAAGCTTTATTTTATACTCTTCTTGAAGAATTCATAGGAGTTTTACAGGAGTTGAATCTTCCCCTTTTACTGCATCTTTAGCTTGTTTAACGGTTGAAGTTTTGACAGTTGTTTTTAAAGCAGTAAATTCAGTTAACTCAAGTGTACACGAATTATTTTTAAAATTATCTAAAAAATTTCCAATGATAGAAGATGCCTATATATATATATAAGAATTGATGTAAAAATCTATTAAAACGTGATTTCTTAATCAATAAAAGTGTTAAAAAACTGTTAGATCTGCAACGTATCGCTTAAGTTGTTGATAAATTTTCATTCTTTACTAAGGGCTCTAGGTCGAAAGAATAAAAAATCTAACTTGATTTTGCAATTTTGTTTAATTGAATGAAAAGCAAACTCATTCGTTTTTGTATCGCCTCTTTTGACACTTGTCCGTCCCTTGTCGTTTACTGCGAGTTTCGCTGCTTTTATAAACCATTCGAGCTACCCGTTTTTCGCACCTTTTATTCCGTCCCGTTCTGTCCCGCTCACGACAATCTTCTTCAACCGCACGGCCTTGTAAGCTCTTTGAACTCTTTTGAGCATGCAGGTGACCTTCATAAACTCGAGTGCCGAACTTCTCATTGAGGTCACTTAATCATCAGGTAATCACTAATGATGTACCTGACGTGACACGGAAAAATCACACATATTGTTCGTTACGAGATCATTTTTCTCTGTCTCTATGTTTACAATAATTCACTTATATTTACGCGCTTAGCAATTCATAATATGCAATTACACTCCAGCATTTATTACAATATTTCGTAACAATAGTAACATCAATCGCTTATATAGCAAATCACTTTGATTTGGTTTCTTCATATTCATTGCTATAGTTAATTGAACGAAGCAATTAAACGAAAGTAAATAAATATTAAATCAATAAACACAAAAAACAAATTTTAATTTGCAGATTTTTTAATTGTTACGAGTCTTTTTCAACAAAATAGTACATTTATGCACCTAGGAAGCAAAAGTAAAGAATGTCTCAGATCGCACGTAAATTATTGGCCGAGGCGAAGCCGAGTTTACGTGCGATCTGAGACATTCACTCCGTAGGTACATATTTAATTTTTTTGTACGAGGATCGCCAAATGAGAACCTGGTTTTTTCTGTGCAGGACGCGAAATGGTCAGTTCGCGGCCTAGGACAAAACAATATAATTTAGCATGAAAAATGAATAAACAGTAATTTCTTTATTACCATCATATTAATATTCTTTATATAACGTTTCTTAAAAATCTGTAATATCATGCATAATAATTTTCATAAAATAATTAAAAATATGTAAGTTTTAGTAAATAAATATTATTGCAAACCTACAGTACTACAGAAATCGGACTGGCACAAAACAGTTAATAATTTAGTGCAAAAAAGAACCACCCCGGAATGTATCAATATAAAGCCAATAATTGCGCACTTTAGTCTATGACATTTCAAGAATGATTGACATTGTTAGCTTAAATAATCAAAGAACACGTAAAGTCAAGCACTGATTATTAAATAAGCATTACAGAGCTAATTTAATCAGAGAAGCTTTAGATTCGAAGTTTTGAAAGAATGAAATCATGTGCGTTGACTAGCAAAACATAGAATTTAAAACTTTTTTGATAATGATTAAAGCATTAAAGTGTCTTCAGTTATTTATTTTCATAATTATTTCATTACCCGTTGATCATTGTAAACTGGATTCTAATAATGCTTTTATTATAGAATACTTCTTGTACAGAGCACCATCAACTGTTGTGGGATTTACATGCAACAAGAACGAAAGTAAACTATTTTTCCATCTGATGTCAATAACATCTAATTAGTCAGTTATAATATATTTCTCATATCTTTTTTACTTTAGATGATATACAGTTAATAAAACAGTTTAGTAATTTAAAATTACAGTCAGTTATTTGGAAATTAGAAAATAAGTTAAATTTAACGTTGATGGCCAACACAATATACCGGAAATTAGGAATTTTTATTGACTTAAGATGTCAATTTTCTGAAAATGTTAGATTAGCTTTTAACGAGGTAAGCATTCTAGACAAAAATTCTACAAAAATATAAATTCCAGTTTCATAAACATAATTTACTTGTGTAAATTGTAAACAATAAATGTCAATTTTAAAATTGAGTATTAGTTTTTTAAATAACATAAATTAAACTAAATTGATGAATTAATTCATTTTCCTATTGATTGGCATATAAAAATATTTAAAAATATAAATTTTAGGCTACAAAGCATAAAATGTTTGACGAACTATATTATTGGCTTATTCTTGGTTCAAGTCTAAACGAAAGTTTATCTTTAATAAACGATAACTCTTTTGGTTTATCTACTGACTTTGTAGTAGCTATTTGTGAAGAGAATCAGTGCACGCTTTACGACATCTACAACCCCTGTAAAATCCGCGGTGGAACTTTAAAAACTACACAGTTTGGTAATTGGAATGAAACCAACGGCCTGAATATTCTTTTAGAAATAAATAAAGTGCGCAGGTGGAATTTAGAGGGTATGACTTTAAAGATGAGCGGATTTGTGCGTAAATATAAATATAAAAATTTCTAATGTACGAGTTTATCTATTTGATTGAAAATTTATCATGCATAATTTTATATGTTGCCTTTATAGATAAAAAGTAGACCTCCTAACGTACCCGTAATTGAATATCTAAAAGATAATAATTATAAACATTTCGATAGAATGACAAAACTTGCTTACGCAATGTGGATGCATTTGGCAGATATGTTTAATTTCACGTAAGTTTGATTTTATTAGATTTAAGTAACGTAGCTATCAAATGACTATTTTTTTCAAATTGAGATTTTGATGCAATAATACTATATGAAAATTACATTCGTAGGATAGATTTCCATGAAAACTCTATCTGGAGCGATGGAGATGAAAATGGACCAGTCATCAATGCATTGAGGAAAGGTGATATAGACGCTGGTGGAACTGCCGAAGCAATGACGAGTGATAAAATTAATTTTGTCAAAGCTATATATCCATCATTGCCTTTTCGGTAGTGTTACCTTTATCTTTATGGGAAATTATTAAATTATTAAATTTAAAATTTATTTCATAATATTATAATATTAGATAACATAAATATTTTCAGAACCTGCTTTATATTTCGGAGTAGATCATCTGATCGATTAAGCGTTCGTGATATTTTTCTTCCTCTGTCTTCAACAGTTTGGTATCTTACAATAGGGTTGAGTGTATTGTCGATTAATGCCCTGGCCTTTCTATCAGTTCTAACTAATCAAGATTTTTATGAGAATTACTTACATTCAATAATAATACACGTAGGCGCATTTTGCCAGCAAGGTATAGTTTACGTTTTAAAGAAATGTGTAATTTTACATTGATGCTTAAAGACAACTATTTTTTGCAGGTACGGAATTCTCTAACAGCAGTTTGTCAGGAAGAATAGCAATTCTTCACATTTTATTATTCAATTTATTACTTTATAATTATTATTTAGCAAGTGCTGTATCGAATCGTTTAAGTGAACCGATAACTTTTATTAATGATTCCCTACATGAATTAAGAAAAAAAGATTTTCAATACGCTTCGGAGCCAATGCTAAACTTCGATCAACAAATCAAGGTATACAATGAAAGTCGAAATAAAATCAAATGTAGAGAAAAATTCAAAGTGCAATTGTTATAACAAGCATATTTTTGAAGAGCAACGATTGGGAAACCAGATCATTTTTCGTTGACCGGTGGTCAAAGATTCCAGAATCCCAGAGATTTATGCTTCCCGAGAAAGGCATGGCATTAGTGTTAAAAGGAGGTTTTGCATACCATACTCTTCCAGAAGTTAGTTATCCGTATGTTGAACGTCACTTTGATGAACGAAAAATTTGTGAATTACAAGAAGTACATTTGATTAGACCGTTACAGTTCTCGATACTTATTCATATTAATAGTTCCTTCACAGAAATGTTTAAGGCAGGGTAAGCAAGAACTTATAATTATTTCCAATACTGTTTAAATTTTACTCATAATTTTTAAAATTTTTAAGTACAGAATTTAAGGGTTTATCATAATAAACAGCTTTGAAAGGCACATTAAAATATAAATAATTTGTTACAGATTTACAAAATTGTCAGAAGTTGGGATTCGGTATCGTCAAATTCAACAGTGGTCAGCAAGAAAACCTACTTGTCGAATGGACGTTTTAACAGCTGATAGCATAACAATAACAGAAGTAGCACCAGCAATTATATTCTTGTTGTTCAGTATGCTCATTGCGGGTGCTGTGTTAACTGTAGAATTTCTCTATGCAATTTATTATAAAAAGTAAATATTTTCTATTTATATAATCAAAATAATAGAAAAATTGAAAAATAAAACTAAATTATATGCAATCAAAATAAAAACTTTCAAATCATATTTTCTTGATTTATTTTCATTATTTAAAATGATAGTCTTTAATATTTTAACTTTACCAATTCCATACATTGACTAAACTGGTAAAATGAGAATAATTAACACAAAAATATTTTTTACAGAAACTCATGCCCCGGATTTCAAATTAGCGATATGCCTGTAAAAACGTTGAACTCTTCGAATATGAACAAATAAGAAAACTTTAAATAATGCATTATATACCTAGATGTATTTATATTTATAATGTAATTGAATTTTTAGAATAAATTTTATTTTATAAAATCAAACAATTCTATGCTTTTTACATTCCGCACGTAATCTTCAGTGATACACTAAAAGGAGAATGCCCGCGGGAATATAAGAAATCTTACCTGAAAATAAAACATTCAAAACTTTGTTTATTGTTGAGTGCAAACAATTATAAATTTAAAAAAAGTTTTATCACTCTCTGTGAAGGAAAGCTGAAGAAAAACATGCCCCAAGTTCACAATTTAATACAGTTCTACATGGGTAATACATCTATATTGATATTTGAGTAAGTAGAAACATACCGAGTACGATCAGGCAAACGATACTATTATAGATATACTACCCGTATTAAATTGTGAATTTAATCATATTAAATTCATAATTTTTTACTTTTTATAAAAGTTTCTTTCAGATCTTTTCTATATTCGTGGACATGATCCTTTCAAGGTAAAGGACATAGTCACAAGTTATTAGTTGCAAAAAAGTTTTATTCTAGGTAAAAATTTCGTTTTTAACTCAAAAGTGAAATTTTTTTTAACTAACATAATTTACCATAATAAAATTTAGTGTTATTATTTTATTCATTAGAATTAAAAATATTATACGTAGAATACGTAGAATATTTAATGTAGAAATATATTTTTTTCAATGTCAAATTCAATTGATTCCAAGAATGTGTCAAATATTACTGACATAAATGAAAGGCTTAAATATTTTAACTCAGTAAATGACCTGAATGCGAGTCGTAATAAAATATTTAAAAGTAATTACACGGACAAAGTAATAGTTATATGCTAAACTATTACAATCATGGAATATGGAAATAAGAATAACCAGTCTGGAAAGGATTTTAACTTATGTAAAAAAATGGCAAGAATACCAACTTTCATTAAGGGATTTACATTTATTACATGCTTTCTACCTTTTCATTATGGATACACTAATTTGGATAATGAATTTATCGTTGAATATTTTTTATATAAAAAAACATCTAGTGTTATTGGTTACACTTGCAATAAGGAAGAAAGTACATATATTTTAAATTAATGTATTTAATTGATTTGTTAATTATAACTTTTATAAAATATTTTATTTATTGTAAGTTTTTTAAGTATTAATCAATTTGTTTATGCAGGTGATATCCGATTAATTCGAAAATTTAGTGAATCGAGAATTAAATCAGTATTTTGGAAATTAGAAAATAAGATTTTTTTTTCACAAGCAGTAGTTTACTCTAAAATTGGAGTAGTTTTTGACGTACGTTGCTACTTTTATCAAGACGTAGTTTCAAGATTTGTTGAGGTAAATTTTTACACAAAAATCAGCAATACTTACAAGTAGCATTAATTGATGTTAAAATAAAAAGTATTTTGGAATTAAAAATTAATATAGTATAAACAATTAATATTTTTTGTCTTTATTATTTAATTATTTTTGTTCTGTTTCAAGAAGATACTTTCTATTTTACCACTTAGGTTAAAATAAGTATAATTAAAGATTTTTCTAGTTTAAACCGTAAATACTTAAATTATTTATTTAATCTTTATTATTATTATACAGGGTGTTCAAAAACTACCCAACTGCCCTCTATCTCAGAAATTACAACTTTTGTCCTTGTCATTTTTTTCTCTGATGAGTACTTTCTGAGCTAGAGAGGGGGGTCGGATTCTTTTTAAATACCCTGTATGATTATTAAATCAGTACAATTTTATCGAATTTTCGATTTGAACTTGTTTTTTTTTTACGATTTATTAACGGGGGCTTTACAGAGATTAAAAACGCTGCTAATTCTTTGGCACTTAGCTTCCTCCTAACTAATTTATCGTTCCAGTATTATCTCCGAGATTCATTCAAAACAGTCAATTTCAACAACGTACTTTCAACCTATTATATATTTAATTAAGTGTTTACTTTCGTATTATTATTTTATTTTTCTGTGCCCATTTTAGAATTTAATGAATAACAAGCAAAATTAAAATAAAAATTTTAATATTGGAATATTTAAAGTCCTAAAAAATAAAATTTTTGAAACTTCATGCACAAAGCTCGATTCCGCGCAAGATTGAATAAAAGTGCATGCGCTAAATCAAGTTTTTTAAAGTCGTATCAAAAAATAATGTTCAATACAAGAGCAGAAAGATGATTTTAACCTGATGATACCTTTTTACACTATCTTCATTTTGAAGAAAAATAATAAAAATTTCAAATAATTTGAATTTTCTCTAGTAACTATTAGCCAAAGAAAAATAATTTTTTTATTTTATTTGATCTATATTACTGAAATTAATGTAAACAGTCATAATAAAATAATAATAATAATACTATGTTATATATATAATTGCAATACCATATACAATTTAAAATCGTTAGAAAACAAAAACTAGTACATGCATTTTAAAAATTCTTTTTAATTTTGAAAATTTAGTTAAAGACGAAAAAAGTAAGTGGTTGATCAATGAAAAAGACCATTCATTAAGATACAGATACTCAAAAAATAAAAAAAAATTAAACCTTAATATCTTTTGAACTAATAAGTTTCATAAGCTGAAAAACTTAACAGCTCTAAATATCCAAAATATCTACCTTTTCCAAAAATTTCAAGTCAATTGAAGCATTTTTACTCCTGTAATCGTTGGACATAAAAAACTCATTTTTTTCAGTTTTCAGGTTGTTACTCAAAAACTAGTGGACAAAATGAAGTAAACAAAATAATTTGTTTACTTCATTTTTTCAAATATATATGTACGTATGAACCTTATTTTAAAATAATAAATTAATTTTTATTTTTAGGCTTCAAATTTGAGAATGTTTGATGAGTTATTTTCTTGGCTTGTGATAGGAACAAATTTATACCAAACTTTGGAGTACATTAACGATGATTCTTTTGGATTATCAACTGATTTGGTTGTAGCTATATTTGAAAATGATTTTTACACTCTTTACGATGTTTATAATCCTTGTAAACTTCGTGGAGGTGAAATAAATGTAACCTTACTAGGACAATGGGATGAAACTTCTTCATTGAATTTTATGTCTAAATACAAAAAAACTGATAGATGGAATCTTCAAGGTATGGAATTCAAAATAAGTGGGCTTGTAAGTAAAGTTTTAAAAATTTTTAAAGCTGTAGTTATATTTTGTTCATAAGCTAAAGAAAATTTTTATCTTTTGTTTAGATAAATCAAAGACCAAAAAATTTCCCTTTACTCGAATATTTATTAGATGATAGTTCTAAGAAATTGGATCCAACGGCAAAATTATCATTTGGAATGTGGATTCACGTAGCTGAAATGTTTAATTTTACGTACGTATCTTTCAGATAAAAGATGACAATTTACATTTATATCATAAATAATATTTCAGATTATCTTATATTGAAAAAACTGTTTGGAAAAAAGGTGATAAAAATGGCCCAATGATGGGTAGCATAATGAAAGGAGAAGTAGATGCCAGTGGAACACCTGCAACTTTAACTCACGAAAGACTCGCAATTGGGAAACCAGTATATCCTGCTATACCATTTCGGTGAGTTCTACATTTTTATTTAAAAATATTCGAATTTATTTAAAAATTTTAATAAATAAAATACACCAGCAATTTCTGAGCTTTCAGTATACAAATCCTCTCTTAAAAAAGTGATAGATGAAATCTGTCATCACAGTAAGACTGTTTTGATTAGTTACTGTTGGCTGATTTGATTGATCTGTACAAAATGAGTGCCAAAATAGAGTATGCTTAAATTTTAAAGATTGTTTATAAATTAAAATATGTTTGAATATCAATAGTTAACCCCCCTGCGCCAGAATTATCGTCGACCTTTCAAAATGCATGAATTTTTCCGTACATATTCAAAAAACTTGTAGAACTTATTTCTACGTTTTTGAGGTCGCTGAATACGAATCTGTCGTCAGAATTCACAAATTTCGAGTAAAAAATGATCGAAATCATTGAAAAAAGAGAATACGTGGTAGCCATTTTGGATCCACCATTTTGAATTTTGAAATTCTGACCGCAGATTCGTATTCAGTGACCCCAAAAACCCTCGAGTATAGATTCTTGAGCTCGAAAAGTATAAATATCATGACTTTCCGAAAGTATGAAAATTTGATAAATTTTTGTC
>UCOM01004523.1:0-12081 GCA_900474385.1 Ormyrus pomaceus | reverse complement strand
TCGCTCAAAACCCATTCCTTTAATCCTTTTGTACTTAGTGCATATTCGTGCATGACTAGAATCCACAATCCCGTTAAAAGAGAGTATTTTGATCTTAGGCTCTTCGACAGAACTCCAGTAAATAGTTTGACGCAGGCCAGAGTTAAGAAGAAATTCCAATGGACTCCGTATTCGCTGACGTGCTTTTGATAGCCTAGATATTCTACAGTTACATATCTTCCAAATCCCAAAACCAAAAGAGGTATGCATCCTTTGAAAGTCGTCTTGAGTCCTTCGAAAAATGGAATTTTTAGGACCTCGGCATGACGGGCTTCCGGTGCAACCAGAGCATTGGCTAATATGAAAAGCCCAACTCCAGTGTCCATCAAACTATATCCATAAGTTTCCGTCTTTACGAATTTTCTTGGGAAACATGTGAAATCAACCGCTAAAATACAAATAACACTTATGATATAAATTAATGCTCTAAAATTCGTTATGAAATCTAGTTTATTCGATTTCGATGAAAAACATTTGAAAGAATCCCTTGGCTTCCAGGCAAGAATTGACAGAATGTTAGCAGCACATACTATGAGGAAGACCTGGGAAACAGCCATCACTCTCTCTGACAAAACAGTGCAGCACATGATGCATGGGATGATCGCAATACAGAATTCCATCAGAATGCGAGATTGGCGATTCATCTGAGATCCAAATCTTGTTAAAGTTGCTGCAAAAAGAGCGCTGAAAACATTGGGAAGAATCGTAAAAAACACTTCGCCGGCCGAAGTCCCGCTCTGGTTTAAAACAGCTTCATCCTGCTCCCGCCGGTAGCGCTGAAATTCTTCCCAGGAGTCTTCCATGTTTTTGCCCAGGACGTTTATTTTCTCTGGGAAAGACGTGTGAAATTTCAAAGAGTAAACAAACCATCACACTTCTCATTAGCAAAATTGAAAAATCGTCTTACCTCGAGTATTCGTGAAGGCAGCGGTGAGGTTTATCGTTAAAAAGAGCCAAAATTTCAGAATGAATTCGAGAGCGAGCGTATCATGCTGTGCGGCAGTTTAGTTTAAGTATATTTTTATTGGCAATTAGACAACTTATGTATATTATAATAACAATTACAGTAATATTTCATCGCACGTTCGCTTTTTTAAATACATATTTAATACACTGAGAGAAAAAAAAAAGTAAAAATTACTATTTTTTATCGTTATTTCGAAAATAAGAATATTTACTACATATTTTGAATTAACTACAATTTTCGATTTTAAGATTTACTAATTCATATATTAAATATTATTTTTCTTTTCATATCTCTAATTTTCGATTTATTTCGAAATATTTACTATTTATACAGTAAAATTTCTTATTTTTCTTCTCATATCTAAAATAACGATAAAAAATAGTAATTTTTCCTCCTTTTTTTCTCTCAGTGTTCCCTAAGTGAGACGAGGACTTCGCAACGCTTAGTTTTACCTGTACGTGTTTACACACTAAATTTGACTGATAGGACTTTATTACGAACCTCAATACCATGTAAGATATCAATCACAATTTCTTTATCAGTTAACTGATAACTACGACGCAGTCTCGAATTGGAAATACTGATTAAAAACGACTTTCGAAAAAATCACATTAATCAGGATTTGAACTTGGGCAGCATTGTATCGGGCAGGTAATAAGAGTTGTGCGGCAGAATGTTTTTCCTATACTACCTCCATCTGCTGTTAGTCATTCAGTTGTACCGGCGGTGCAACATCTATCGAAGTAGAGTTAGTTAAAAATACGTTTTGCTGAAAAAATTCAGATTAGTACGAAAAAATTTTTTCTAAAAATAAATTTAACTGAAGGCATTTTCACATCAGTGAAATAAACATGACAATTATTGACATTTTATTTATAGAAATTTGGTTACTCGTAAAATATATGACTTAAAAATATGAATAATAAAATGAGTTTACATTAAATTTTTATTATTATAAGAAGCATTGTAAACTTTATTATTATTGTTCCAGATGTAATTAATAACAATGGCATCTTCTTCAAGAACGTCTTTTCCATTTCTAAAAGTGCAAACAACACCACCTTCAAAGAAATCAAAAACAATTATCTCAAAGTAAAACAGATATATTTAATTTAAAAAAAAGTCCATCAATATAAAGTAAACAAGAAGAAAGAAAAACAACTCCATCAACAACAAAAAATAGTCATGTGCCATTAGCTGAAAAAATGAGACCTGCCAAATTAAGCCATTACATTGGACAAACTCATCTTGTTGGTCCAGAAACTTTGTTATACGACTTATTACTAAATGGTCAAATTCCTAGTATGATTTTATGGGGACCTCCTGGTTGTGGAAAGGTATCATTTTATAACGATTTATTGAATTAATAACATTATTGATTTATTGACAAGCACAATTTTTACAGACGTCTTTAATAAATGTAATTATAAAAGAATGCAGCAAATTATCTGATCAACCAATAAAATGTATCAAGTTATCAGCTACCAGTGCAGGCATTAATGATGTAAGGCAAGCTGTTAAAGAAGCAGAGACCCAAACAAAATTAGGTCATAAAACTGTGGTTTTCATGGATGAAATTCATAGATTCAATAAACTACAGCAAGATATTTTTCTTCCCCATGTTGAAGGTGGCACATTTATTTTAATTGGAGCTACTACTGAAAATCCTTCATCAGGCTTGAATTCAGCATTATTGAGTCGCTGCAGGGTATTTATTTTAAAAAAATTAGAAAAAGAAGAAGTAACTTCTATTCTTTCAAAAGCTATACATACATTAGAAGGAGAAATAATATCAAAAAATAATCAAAAATCAAACAAAAAATTTTTTATTGATCAAGAGCTCGTTGAATGGCTGTCAGAAGTTTGTGATGGTGATGCAAGAGTAGCATTAGGTGCACTAGAAATATCAGTTCAATCTATATTGACTAAGAGTTCTCAAGCACAAAAGTTAGATATGAATGATATTAAAAATTCTTTAATGAAAACGCAAACTCTGACTGATAAAAAAAGTAACAACGTTTATTATTTATATTCTGCCATGCATCATTCTATATTAGGAAATGATGATAATGCTGCTTTATATTGGTTGGCTCGGATAATGGCAACTAGAGAAGATCCTGTCTATATTGGAAGAAAACTAGTAGCAATAGCAAGTCAAGAAATAAGCATAGATGATGAAGATGCATTGAGTGAGTTTTTATGAATTCTTAGAAGGTTAATAAGTAAAATAAATGTTTTAATACTTGATAATTCTAGCTACTGCAGTTCACACCATGCATTCATGTCAAATGATAGGTATGCCAGAATGTGATGTTATGCTAGCTCAATGCGTTATATATTTGGCAAGAGCAGAAAAGTCAAGAGAAGTTTTAAATGCCTTAAAAAAGTGCCAAGCTGCAGTAACAAACCATATAGGACCTCAGCCAAAAGTTCCTTTATTTATAAAAGATAGATCAGGAGAAGGAAAACTTAGAGCTTCGTTAGGTACTACTAATCAAACTTGAGTTTTGCAATTAACAATGATAAGTACTAAAGTTATTTTCATTTATTTGCAGGACGGAATTACAAAAATTTAGTCCGACAAGAAAATCTGAAAAAAAGTTATTTCCCTGAAGGTTTGGACAAAACTAATTTCTTTGTTTAAATTAATAAAGAAGCTGGTTCTTCTGTTAAAAGATAATACTGGTTTAAACCAATTTTAATTGTGTATAATATCGTTTATTGTCATCGTTAATTATCGTTTTATGTCAACTTTTTATAGTTATTTACAATTTATTTTTTATAATAAAAGTTCTATATTTAAATTAAAAACTTGTTAATTCATAATTTCTTAGAATATAATATAAAATGTAGTAAACTTCTATGAAACCACTATCTTATAAAAACAGAAAACTTTACTTATCTTCATGCATTTACTATTATTAGATAAAAATTTGCTTGAGTTATCATCAAAAATGTACAAAATCTCATTATCAGATAAAAGCGTAAATTCGAAAAACGTCAATAAATAGCGCGCAGCGCAGCGCCTTCGCCATGTTAGTGACGAACTTGTGACGTTTTCAAGGTCACAGTTCATTGGTAGATGTATAGAGTGCTATCGCAATACAGGCGTTCTCAACTAATTTTTTTGAAGAGGGGACAGAGGGAAATCTTTTGGCCGCTGGGAGGTGGTAGGAAAGCGTCAGCTGTGAGGCGCGACAATCACTCCTTGCGGGTCTTTTCCTCCGATGACGGTTTAGCTGGGCACAGTGCACTTAACCTACAAAACGCCCTTCCGCCCCGTTTCGTTCCATTGGCGTTAACTAACGAAATTTACACAGTGCCGACTGCAAGCAACAAAACGTTAAGATGAAGGTCTGGATGTCCGAGCACACTTTTAAGTGAGTGTTTAAGTTGTCTCCGTGATTTCACTTAATGAGTGTACTACTATTGATTCGTCCTTGGAAAGTTCTCGCATATAGCAATCGATAGTAGACAAATTTATGCATTTTAAGGTAAATTTATGGTGAATCAGAAGATGAAATGTGTTTTTGCGTTGCAGTCATCCGTGGGAAACAGTTGCATCAGCTGCATGGAGGAAGTATCCGAACCCCATTACTCCATCAGTGCTGGGTACAGATGTCATCGACAGGAGTATTGTCAATGGGGTTTTACACACGCATCGACTGGTATCCAGCCAGTGGGGCTTTCCACGATGGACAAAACCAGTGAGTTTTAGAATCTATGTACACTGATTAGCCTCTCATTAGCTCTATAGAAAGTTCTAACCTCTTTAGTAATCAGTATTTAGCAAAATATTTAATCTTGTTTCTTGCCATTTTTATGCATTTTCTTGAATTTTGATTGAGAAATGTATTATGTTTAATTGAATTTATTGAATTAATAGTATTAAGTTTAAATTGGAAATGTTATTCTTATCTATATACGAAGAAAGACAATACTGTGTAATTTTTGCATTTAATGTGATATTGCACTAATAATTTTTAATTGAAGTGCTTTATCTTATCATAATAATAGATAATATGGTCTTTTTACAATTATTTTACAAAACTTTGTTAAAGTTATAATTTAATTGTAAAAAATCAATGTTAATTATTTTGTAAATGAGTCATTTCAAACTTTAGAAGTATCTTATTCAGACTTAAAGTGACTCACAAATAAAGTGCAATAAAGACTACAGAGCGGTTATTGAGATATATCCTCGGTTGATAGCATAACAATATAATAACTGACACACTTTTGAAAATTTCTTTGTCACTTGCAGTAACATATTATAAAATGAAGTAGAACTCGTCAAAACTATTCAAAATTTAACAGAAAACTCATTTAAATTTTTTAGTAATGACTTAAATGTCTGCAAGTAGCGTAAATAGTGTCATAAAAAATTATTTTTCTTTCACTCAATTGATATACAACTTTCATTATATAAGAAAATTTTTAAATGTACTTTTAAACTAATTTTTAAATAATTTCAATAATTTCAATTATTTATATCATGTTATTTATATCATATTTTTAAAATATAGTCTCCAATAGAATTTTACACTGATAAAGGAGTTGTAAAGTAAGATAGATTAGGGTGATAAATTGATTTTACTTCAAGTTCATTACCAAACTTTAAGTATTCAGAAAATTATCCCTGCTCTTAGCATTTATACATACATAAACGTAATTTCTACACATCATTACATAACACTAAAACACCTATCTTAACTTTCTCTTATAAAACAATTATCGTCTGTACACTTAAACTAAAAATTTCACCCACGTCATTCATCATCCGTCATATCACCTGTAATACAACGGCAACGCAACCAGAGAGAAAGATTTCGTGAAGCAACGCATTTTTCCGTATTAATAGAATCAACGGATGAAGAGTTAGACTTTCGCGTGGATACGCATGCTTCTCACGTGGCTGCTGCATATTAGCCAAGGTCGAGGACGCTCGCGACTATAGCGCTGAGAAAGTTTATTTCATTGCCAGAGCCCGGCCGTTGGTGCAATGACAGCGCAATGTTTAATGTATAATATTCGATTAATTGTTTCGCGCGATTCGATGCTCGATGTGAAGCAAGCAATGCTGTATACGATTTTGCGCGATGTACGCCAAAAGTCGCTGCTTCCATTTTATTTATTTTGATTGGTAAAGTTTTGGTGTTTTTTGATAATTTCGAAAATTGTAAATTTCGCTTGAAGTTAAATTCGGTTTTTAACATTAAAAATTTCGCTTGAAGTTAAATTTAGTTTTTAAAAGTAATTAAGTTTGAAATTGAACAATTTAAATAGATTTTTAGGGAGCTAAAATTAAAGTATTTTTAAGCAAATGTATATTTTGCACGTGTATCAAAATAAAATAACAAAAAAACATGTTTATTTTGAAATTTTGTCAATTTTTATAAATAAATTATTAAAACTACACCTTTTATGATAAAATAATGCAGTCTTAATTCCACAGTAAAAAATGTTAAAAAAACAAGTTTATACAAACTCTTGTCATTCATTACACTTCAGTACATAATTTATGATCATTGCTACTACTTATTGGTGTATGTACTGGGTATAACTATTAGAATAATTTTTTTAATGGCGTTTAACTAATTTGAGTTTACAGTTAACTAACATTAATCTTTTTTAAGTATTAATAACTTACAATCCTTACTTTAAATCATCGTTGAATCACTTACAAAAGACTTACAGTAGATAAGTCTAAAACATTATTTAAATAATTAGCATATGAAGGTAATCTGAATTTGACAAGGTTACAAAAAATTAACATGTCTGAACACAAACGGCCTATTGTTTACATGAACTCTTATTTAAAAAAAAATATCCAAGTTTTACGTAATTTTTATTCAATTTAACAGTTAATTTATATTAAACAAACTTTTGTGTGGCATATTTTAATCCTCTAATCAATTAACCGTTTAATAAAAAAATAACATTTTTGTTTGAATATTTAAAAGTCGTTTAGATGCCACTATCTGCTAAACCCTTACAACCTACTGATTTTTTCTCGGCGTTTAGAAACCGCAGTTACGTCGTACTAATTTTCCCGACTCCTTTACATGTAATTCTGTTAATCCCCCGAAAAATATCGCCCAACATTTGCGCTAATTGTCGCGTAAAAGCGCAAAAAAGCTCCACCAAGCCTTTTTACCCCCTTTCTAAAACCGCTTTAAACTCCCAGCAGATAACAAAGCTCCTCCCCCCCCCCCATCCGTGCCATTGTTTTTCCCAAGGAAAACCGAGGAAAAAGGCAATTGGTTCGCGCGGCCTCTCTCTCTCTCTCTCTCTCTCTCGAGACTCCCTAAAAACTGACGTGTCCAACAAGCTCCCAGTCCTTTTAACGCGAATTCATTGTCCTCCAGCCTCTTAAATCCGGCTCGCGTAATCCCTCGTAAAAGGGGGTAGGCGAGAGGGCATTATCCGCTGGCACGGAAATTCACGAAACTCCAAGTGCGCAAGCGGCAAGAAGATCGCCGGGAATTGCAAAACAACGCCCGTATCAACTTTCATAATGAGGCGCGCTCAATGTTATACCGTCGCGTTGGCCGTACGCCAGGACCGTTCCGCGCGTGCGCGAGATTTCGCTTCCTTTTTTTTTTTTTTTTTTAATCACCGCGCAGCCCCTTTAACGGGGGCCCCCCTTTGAACATTGTTCTTTCCGCGCGACTGTCGCCGTTGTCGAATGCTAATTGCCAGAAGGACTTGGCGAACGAGCTCGCGGGTAAACTGCCAGTGTCTCTAGGCTGCTGCAGGATATTGTCTGGTTTTGAGCAGGGAACAGCCGGAATTAGGCGCGAAGGGAAGGGAAAGTAGATTAGTTTTTATGCGCAAGTCGATGAGCGCGTTGCGCTTCGTGCTTACGCAAGCCGAGTTACGTATCTACTTTTCGTAACGTTATTAAGACAAACGTTACGGCCGATAAGATTAGCATTCAGAATTCCATCGATACGAATTGTGGTTTACGATGATGAAGCGAGTTGATTCCAAAATGCAAAATCGCTTTTGTAATGATGATATATTACTCAGCTGATTTACAATCTTCGTGCGATATCAACTAAATTCATAGTCACAGAAAATATTGCCATTCGAAAATTTTAGGTTTCTTTTTAACCAAGTTAAAGAACCTTTTCAGGTAATCTTCGATATAAAACTCATGAAACAGAAGCAATAAAGTAAAGTCAACATTTTCATCTATTTCAATGGAATGTTTGATGATGCTAAAAATAAATCCCTAAAAATGAATGTTTTATTGCAGAGCTACATAAGCCCACTGGACTTGAGTACTTTTCTGCAATAAAACGTTGATTTCTACTATAAAAACGTTTCGCTTGACGACCAGAGATCTCTTACCTTAAATCTGTAAAACAGTAAAACATAATTTTATATCAGTTTATCTTTATGGTTTGCTATTGAACAAAATTACTTATTTAAGATCTGCACCGAACCGTTGCGAATTGTATGTTTTTATTATAGTCACTTAAATAATTTAATAGCGATCGTCAATAAATATCAATTTATTCTAGAGAGTGTTGTTGAACTTTGTGATATTTTAACCTTATCATTTACTCATAAAAAGTTGTTCGCGATAGGAATCAGGTATAAATGACTTAATTAACTAAAACCAAATGAATTTTAATTAGCACTCTTTAATTTTTACCGTACTCGATAAACTCAAAACAGATAATTGTTTTACAAAAAATAGTAGACGGTGTTTTTCTTGAATTTATGAAAAAACGTTATGTTTGGGCTACAGTTTGATGATAAATATTCTAGTTGGCCGATATTCTTCTTGCGCAGTTATTTTCACTCGTTTTATATGCTCTTGTAAAAGAGCGATGGGGAAAAGATTGCAAATAATATTAACAAAAAGTAATAGATAGCTTCATAACTAAACTCCCGCATAAATCGATGCGCAGTAATGCCTAGTTTCCCGCAGTAATGCATGCATGTAAATTTTTTCTCACGTTTATTCAGTTTTTTTTTTTAAAGTACGTTGGACGAAAACCAGCAGTACACCCAGCAAATTTTCGTGATAATAATTAGCAATGACGGTATACAAAATGAAATTGGTGCAGATATTCTTGAGCGTGAAATAAATTTACTAGTTTATTAAATATCAAGTTGACAGCTTTAATTGAAGCAAGCTTTTGCAGGACGATAATTTGCAAAGCGACAGGAACTTGCCAATGCGAAAATTACAAATGAGCAACTTCGTTGATCTAATGGTCTTCTAATTGCTCTGTTTTTGTTATAATTACTCCCACTAATTACCCTATCAATTTCAAGTTATTCACACTCTCTTCCACCTGTCTCACTCTCTATATACAATTCGTCATCTACATGTAAACGCCTGTCCTTTTTAGACTCGGATGTAATGGAAAGTTAATTGGAAAGTTAATTGTCTTCAACCTACTTTTATAACTTTATCTACCTTTTTGCGTAAAAACAACTTTTTTACGTTATATACGCGGGTAGAATCGGTTCAATATTCTATTTTCATTCGAATAATTATAAAATTTGTACAAAACGATTTAAAATTAGGACTTTACAAAAATGTTCAATTCCATGTGCATAGAATTGTATTGGATAATTTTCTTACGCATTCTTCCTTGATAAATGCCGATAATGTATTAAATCTTATGTATGATGGTCGACACAGAATACAATACATTCACTCCTCAAATTAACCTTTATTATTAAAAGAGATTAGTCATTATAAATTAAACCAGATATCAACAATTTCTTGTTACAGCTGATAGGTGACGCAAATATTTGCTATGCCAGCGAGAGGAGCGAAGTCGACCCAGGCAACAGGCAAATGGTCTTAAAGACGAGAAACGTAAGTGTATAACCTTTCTTGTTATGAATACATGCATGCGACGCTTGACACCTTCAAGGCTTCGATCGCGTGCAAAGTTTGTGAAAAACGACTCGCAAGTTTATTACGTCAGCGGCTTATTGTCTTCCCCCCTTACACGGTCGACGTAAGATAATTCGCTTAAGAAGCTCGAGTTGCTCTGGAAATTGCGAGAAGTCAATGAAAGTTTGATGACTTTTCAAGCGTGATGCTACCGAGCCTCGCAGTCGAGAACTTTTGCGCATCTGCGATATTTTGCTTAGCTTTTAATAAACTTCTGGAACACAATGGTGGATCCGAAAAAATAAACGTTACACGGAACGGCGCAGGTCATTTGTGCCTACTTAAGTTAATTAGAGGCAAATGCATTCCGGCTAGTAAACTGAGAGAAAATTTCTGTCAACTTCGAAGTTAACGTTAAGTCTCGGAAGTTTCTATTTTTAAATTTACTCAAACTTTATTGAAAAATTGTTTAACTTGTTTTTCTTTTGCAAAGAAAAGAGTTTCCCCCAGAAGTTTTGCCGCGCAATAAAACATCTCGGATGTAAAATCTTACTATTATACGGGTGAGCAAAATAACAACAAGTATAAAAGAACGAGTATTTGATACCACCTATTTTATAACAATTTCACTTCCCGCCGTGCTCTCCGAAGCAGGAAGTTTTTACGTATAGTCACCCGAAAAATAAAAGAGCACATCAATCCATCCGAAAGTAAGTCCAGCGAACTGCTGATTGCATTGAAATTTTATCCGAATTTCTTGCTCCCTCCGGAGCAACACACCTGCAGTCGCGGTGCAACAACAAAAAAAAAAAAAAAAGCCGCGTCACTCGCACAGCGACTAAATCGAAAAATATTGCCGAGGCAAGTCTCTGCAGACGGCTCCGCTCCTTGCCGGGGCCGTGCATATATATACGTTCCCGCTCGCGGAAAAGAGTCGCGGCAAGACTCCGGGCTGCACGTCCGGAGGAATTAAATTAAACGTCAATCGAGGCTCCGGCCGGCCATACGCTCCGGCCGCGCAGCAATTTTTCCCGAGATTGATATCGTATCTCTCTCTCTCTCTCTCTCTCCGCGCGCAACGGAGACTGGAATTCTCCACTGGGGCGTGGATAGACAGATAGACAGGGGCGCACCGGCGAATCTGTCACGTCCTAATTTAGCCAGCGGAACGACGCGCGACGCTCTATGCTCCTTTGTCGTCTCTCTGTACGCGCCGGCGAGGAGGATCTCTCTCTGTGTGGGTGGGTCTGCACGCGCTGACCAATCGACCGAATATTTATTTATTTCGAGAGGCGCGAGGGAGGAAATAAATATAAAAAGAGAGATGGAGAGAGGTCTTTCGATTCAAGGAAATCTTTTCTCGATATATAGTGCCTTTTTTTTATCTTGCAGGAAAGCCTGCTCCCGCTCCTTTTTGTCCACTGGGTGTGTGCCTACGGAGACTTTCGCGAGCAATTCGCTTGGTTGGACATTGATTTTTCTTCTTTAAGTTATATTGCTGATTTCGCTTAACGGCAACGTCTGAGATGACGTAAATTTACATCGATTTAGGGGGTACCTCGTTGATTTTCTTAACCGTAAAAAGAATAAAATTATCTGATTTATTGCTTTGAAGATGTTGTGACACTCGATTCGTTAAATTTCTCTTTGCAAGAATAATGTCTTCGTCAACATGTCCAACTCCTCCGTACAAAATAGCAATCCAGGATCTTTTTCCAACCCGCCGAGCAGCGCAGTGCGCTACTTAAATTCATCTAAACTCGCCGCGAAAATAAAAAAAAAAAGTCCCCGCGCACTTGAATAGAGAAATCCTTCGTTTTCCCAAAGTTCCTTCGAGAGCATGAATTTTTGATTCCGCGATCTCACGCGTATACGTGTATATCCGCGGGCGTACGAGGCGGCCGTCTACTCTTTTTTACTGTTTCCTGCGGGCGGGTAGGTATAGAAAGAAGGAGGTAGAGAGAGTTCGTGGGGTGGTGCCCCCTCCCCCCGCGCAGCGCTCGACAGTGGTTTCGACCTGTCCATAAAATTTCAGCAGTCGTTTCACACAAACAGAGAATTTTTCCATCATCGTAAAGCACACATACGCAAGTGCGGACGGCGACTTTTCATAGTTTACGGTTATACGCCCTTTGAGGTAATGCGCGCGCGTATGCGTTTCCACGACTGAGTGCAGTTGTCGGCGGAGGAGGAGGGGGAGGGGTTGGGG
>UCOM01004522.1:0-12037 GCA_900474385.1 Ormyrus pomaceus | reverse complement strand
CCAAAAGTTTTGTTTCTATTTCTGAAATATGAGTCCCAATATACCATGGTTTATCATGAAAAGCTGAATTGAACCAAATTTCGACGAACGTTTTAACAATATACCCAGGCGGCATTTTCGTATTAATATTCGTTGACACTTAGGGGAGAGGACTAGCCCTATAAGCTCTCTCCGCCGATTGTGGTGGGCAAAACTCTTCTTTAGCTAGGGAAATTTCGAAAAAGTAGCCCGCAGCAGCACTTGCGATCTGACACTCCGGTCGAGTATACCTTCTGTCACTACGCGAAGCAATAAAAACATTCATTGTGAGAATCAGAGTTCTTATCCTCGTCCCTGGCGGTTTAGTAGGAGGCATCGGGACAATCGGAGTGCCTTGCCTTCACAGACGAGTGTCTTCTAACGCAGCCTGCTCTCGCCGCAGAATTATCTTGGAGTCTGCGCAGACGATGCTCGAAGCTTGAGTAGGGAGCGTACAGTAAACATTTCACCAAACCCGCGCTTAGATTTTAAATTGCTAAGATTTGTATAGAATATTTAGAGCCAATATCAAGTTGGAAGGACGCGATGAAATTAATTTCAAAACTATTATTTTTGTATCTAAAATCTCTTAATGACTCGAAGGTAAATTGTTCCTAACATATTTTTGCCGCGTGTATTATATTTCAATTTAAAAAGAAATAAGTTTGTTGATTGCACATGATTGGTTTATTATGCACGACCGGACTAAACGTGGCTTAAACTTAGGTATTTATTATATTTTTACATGAAATTAAGAACACTACAAATGTGGATAGATGTGATTAGATGACAAATTGTTTAAAACACGGTATAAAAGACCAATAAAAAAGTAAAAACAGAAAAAATTATTATTATGGAAAATAGTTTTTCATTTTATTACAATCATATATTTTTTAAAATTTTTCAAAGAGTATGTACAATAAAAATGAAAATAAGTTTTAGACTCAAGAAACGAGGATACCACTCGAGTTTCAAAAACATAAAAAAGTTACTATATTATTTAAATAACAATTTGTGAAATGAAATTCGAAAAATTTTCCGATTGTTTCATGAATTTCGTTTAGTGGTTTCGATTATTTATACGACGAAAATAAAATAAAATTTATGTCGTTTTGGGATTTAATAGGTTTATTTGCTTTCCAGTACCTCGCTATTCGACAAAAAACTTTAATAATTACTATCTATTCGCTAAGCAATAAGGATTAGGGCTCCAATACTAGATTCGCTTTTAAAATTTTATAAATTTTTAATTTTTAATATTGATAGATTCTACATTTTGTTTCAACTCTATAACGAAAAATGTTTTTTTAATATTTTATTTCCATTTTATGATAATTTTACTATCAATTCGCTCTTTTACGCTGTGTATACATATTAATATCATTTCCTGCACTTTCTGTTTAAAAGTACTGTTATACGTTATTAACATCTCTTCTTCTTTATTACTCGCAAAATACAACAATGTAAATCCTCTCAGCTGTCAATAAAGTTTTTAACTAAATATTCGAGTAATAATCAATTTAAATGCAAAAATCAGAACATAATTAAGGGATTTAACATTTAACGACGCTGAAAATCCACGTTTTCAACAAGTTTTTATATAATTATCATTGTATATTCTTTTTAATTATGCAGAATACATTGAAATAGTATCCAGAAACAGCACAGCGAGGTTAAAGGAGCAGGCTCCAATAATATCCAGAAAGAATACAGAAGAGAGAAAAATGTCAAAAATCTCGGAAAGAATAAATCTTTGAAAACACAATCAATAAAAGAATAACAACAGCTCGCCTAAGATTATTCTTCGTGGATATTCCGTAGGCAAATATAAATTAAAGATTTCAGACTTTGGACATTAACACTAGTCTCACTTTAAACATTTTACCTTTTATGGCACGTATATTTTTGTAAGATCGTTTTTTGTACTTTACAAATTCTTTCTGCAAAGCTTTATGTTAATTTTAAATTAAAGTGGTCGGTTTTTGTATTTTTCTCCAAGCTTTATAAAATAATAATTTAAAATAATTTTTATGCAATATATAATTTAATTTTTTTACTATAAATTTGTTCGAAATTGTTATATTCTGAATTTTCTCTATCGTTATACAAACTAAATTATTTTATTATTTATACAAAGTTCATAAATACTTATTATTATTTATTTTTTTTTTAAATCTGTTATTCCTCTTTTTACTTTGTGCGAGATCGTATATTAAATTTTTAGATCGCTTCATCATATCTACGCTAAGAAACAGACATATTAAATACATATTTTTATAAAAAATATTGCAAGTCTTATTTTTCATTGCAAGGCATCTTCCATTTCATTTAATGAATGTATAGGAGCTTTCTTCAATACAAATATTAATTGTGTAATGCGTAAAAATTCTTTCACCTTAGAGGAGAAAAGTAGAATACACTCCAAGTGTGTAAATATTTTTTTGCGACGCTTCGTTGACTACGTCCGCCAATAATAATAATAATCAAGAATAAGTAGTCAATCGTATTCAGCACAGTAATGAATTTACTTGGGACAAAAAAATTAAATTTTAGATATAGAATCTCATTATAACAAGAGAATGATGTCTTAAATGATTCATATTAAAGGTGATCCCAACAGTATTAATAAAAAAGATATCTGTTTTTTACATTATACAATTTTTCAATCATAAGAAAATTAAAATTTTGAATTTTGTATTTCAAGCGATTTTTTGGTTTTAATTGAATGTTTATATTTATACTCCATATTTGATGTATTGTTAATTCAACTGGTTTCTCTTATTAGTTAAGTCGTTCGACTCGTTAACGTCTTCTTAATTAGTACTAACAGAAAATGATATTATTAAGGGTTGCAACGAATGTTGCAAAAAAAATTTGCACACTTTGACTTTATTTTATCTTTCTCCACTCCTTGCCTCCTTCGGATCAACGTAAAAGAATTTTTAAACAAAAAAACGTGTTCTTAAGAGAAGATACTAATTTCTCGAATTAACCAGTTCGGTGCTTTTAAATACGCCTTTTTCTGTGATAATTCCTGAAATGAGATTTGCCGGTGTAACGTCGAAGGCGGGGTTCCAACAGTTTATACCTTCTGCTGCAATTCTAATACCATTCACATGGGTAAGTTCCTTCTGCGGTCTTTCTTCTATTTTGATTCCGTCGCCATTAGGAATTGAAAAGTCGATTGTAGTGAATGGAGCGGCAACATAAAATGGAACGTTGTGATATTTAGCTAATACTGCAATCTAAAAAAAAATTTATTTTTTTAGTTTAATGAATTAATTATAACAATTTTATATATGTATTGAATGAAAAAAAATCTTGTTGTTATTTTAAAAGCGTATCTTTTATTAAAAAAAAATTGAATTATAATTTGAATTAGAATAACATTCAATTGAAAAAGTTTTTGATTTAAAAATTAAAAAACTTTAAATTTACTTAAAATCGGTCACGACACATAAATTAAGTTTTTTATCTAGTTACGTCGTATCTCTCTTTCGCATTTAAGCCACAAGCTAATATATATGTATAACTACGCAGGCACAGTAAAAAATAAAAAAGATCTGTCCCGTAGACTGGACTATACTATACTACTAATCTTAGGATTTTAAGATACCTTAATCTTTCAAAATTTTATGATATACTTGTTTACCGGGTCACAAAAATGTTTAATAACTTGCTCTACGACATCGTATAATATCAATCCTAAACTTTGAATTATCTACGATTTTTTCCTGCGAGATATGCTAACAAGTATTAACTTCAAAAAAATTTATAAATTTACATTGGATCTTTTGTAAAATTCTTAAAATTTAATTAAAAGATTACGGTTGGTACTACACAATGTTGCAAAATAATATTCTTAAATAATAGCATTTACAAATCAATGTCTACTATCTGAGCCAAATACTACCCTTTCCTTCTAGTAATAATGCATCTTATTTCAACAATTTAACATTACCTGATATGTTCCAATTTTGTTTGCGGTATCACCATTAGCAACTACTCTGTCTGCTCCCACAACAACAGCAGATATCTTCTTCGATTTCATAAGCGCTGCAACCATATCGTCGCATATAAGAGTGCTTGGAATTTTCTCGTGCACCAATTCATAAGCAGTTAATCTGGCGCCTTGATTGTATGGACGCGTTTCTGTACAATAAACTTGCTCTAAAACATAAAAGTGTTCAAGTTGTAATATTATATCTGAAACTCATTATTATTACAAATATAATTTTTAAAAATTAATTAGATTCTGGTTTTTTAACGACCAGTTTTAAAGCTAAAATCATTTTTTTAAAGATTTTTATAAAATTAAAACATAAAATAGATATTTCTCTTATAAACTCATGAACACAATTACCGATTTTTCCATTATTATGAAGTGATCGGATGACTCCTAAAGCTGTGCCATATCCAGCCGTAGCTAAACTTCCCGTATTGCAATGAGTAACTATCCTCAAAAGCTTTTCATCGGGATTTTGCTTTATAATTTCCGCTGCTCCATAGTCACCAATTGCTTTGTTGTCTGCAATATCCTTTTCGAGCATAGACGTAATGTCGGCAATTATTCTAAAAAGAATTTATTTTATTTAGATCATTTTTTTTATTTTATTTTTATTGTAATTTGATAAAAAAGCAAAATATTTTAGAGTAATCCAATGCACTAACAAGGGGAGTATCAACCCACCGGAGCGTTTATTCGAATGAGACTTAGCAACAAAAGTTATGAACCTTTTTTAACTAAAAATTGTAGTATATCGAACAAAAATTTAAAAGAAAGTACACAGCAAAAACTTTAATTTGAGAGAAGTTAGATTAAAAAAGATTCATTCGTTCCAAAGTTATGCTACTTTAAATAATGTCTTTAAAATTTCCACAAATATCAACTGGAATGCTTTAAAAATACACGTTAGTTTTTAGTAATACTTTAACTGTTCATAACTTTGGAATGAATAAATATTTTTTTAATCTAACTATTCTCAAATTGAAGCTCTTGCTGCATACTTTCGTTTAAATTTTCGTTCAGTAGACTAAAGTTTTTAGTTATGGAGATATATTCATTTTTATAAACACCAATTTTCCCTAGAATTTAAAAAAAAAATCATAGTTTTGTTACGAAGACCCATTTGAATAAACTCTGAGAAACGTATCTTCTTTTTTTTGGCTAAGGAATGACCTTCTGTAATTTTACCAAGATCCATGATCCAGTGGGTTCGTACTTGCCTTGTAAGTGGAATTTTTTTGCATGATCGAATTTCGGAGGACTTTCATTAACATACAAACTTAACAATAAAGCTTTGGATATCTCACTTTTCTTTCATAACAGCAGGTGTTATATCTTCATTGCTAAGCTTTGTTGCTAAACGTACAAGACTTTCTGCTGCGATTTTAATATTTACAGCCGTCGGTCTTGCCGTGATTAGATAGTCCAATTTTTCTTTGATTGCTTGAAGAAGAACTTTTTTATCTGCAAATGGCTTATGCTGGATTTCGACCGCTAAACTTAGGCAGCCGACGATTGCGATTGCTGGAGCTCCTCGTACCTAATTAATATAGATGCGTAAAATATTAATTATTAATGAGAAATCAATATTTCAGTATGAAAAATTATTTTTCGTGAACTTTCTTGTGATCCAGAAAAGTTACTTCGGTAAAATATTTGTACTGTTGCAATGCATAATTAACGTACGCAATCTCTTAATTTGAGTACTGCGTATTTATTTGAGTGAATCATCGGTCACTCGTATTATCATAAAATATACTCGAAATATATATTGATTAAATTTTTATAAATTTAGATATTTTTCTTTCGTTAAATCTTAGTTATCAGATTAAGAACGTATAATATTAGTCTTAAGTTGCATTTGCGCTTCTCTTGCATTCGAATATAACGAAGTATCTCATATACTAATTGAAGCCTTTTTTTAAGTAGAGAAAAAAGAATACGGTTAACATAAGTCGAGTAAACATCTTTAAGTATATTATAATTATTATAGCTGGTGGGGCATTTCGCTTATTTTTTCTCGTAATTTTTTCTAACATTAATACAAATATCGCTAACAGCTATTAGATACGTCTGATATTATTTATCGTTCTCTTAAATCTCAACTAATTGATAAATAAAATAACTTACAAAGCAAACATTAAGTGCGGATAAAAATTCTGGCAACGAGAATTATTCAATTAAAATTATAGAACGCAGCATCGGACTTTAAAAAACAAGTTCAGTAGCTTAAAGGAGTACCTGCATTTTGTAAATAGCGTTCCAGCCATCTTCGATGCCTGTAATTTCAATGAAGCTGGATTCGACAGGTAACAGCAGCTGATCGAGAATCATCAGCTTACCGGCTTCCCACTTGATTGCTTGAAGGGTCATGTTGCAAATCGGATTGTCGAATCTTACTCTCCTATTCGAAGTAAGCAGCACACAAAACGCCGGCTCTCAAGTAGCACTCCACTATGGCGACTGCCTTCTAGCGCGGCCTGCTCTCTGGCCGCAGAATTAACTTGGAGTCTGCGCAGACGATGCTCGAAGCTTGAGTAGGGAGCGTACAGTAGTTCAGCAAACTCGCGCTTAGATTTTAAATTGCTAAGATTTAGTGTAGAATATTTAGAGCCAATTTCACGTTGCAAGGACGCGTTGAGATTAATTTCAAAACTATTGTTTTTCAGTCTAAAATCTCTTAATGATTCGGAGACAAATTATTCCTAACATATCTTTACGGCATGTATTATTATTATTGCGAATTAAAAAGAAATAAGTTTGCTGATTGCAGTTGATTCGTTTATTGTGCACGATCCGGCTAAACATGGGTTAAACGTGGGTATTTCTAATATTTTTACATCAACTTAATAAAGTTTTAAGAATCGATGTTTACTGAACAATATTAATGAGTATCGAATATTAATGATTATTGTTATCGTACGCTAAGAAAACTACAAATGTGGATGGATGTAAATATGATAATGTTAAATTGTTAGAAAAAGTTTTTCATTTTTTTATACTGATATATTTTTTAAAATTTTTAACCGAAAGACATACAAAAACATAATGCATCATGAGTTTATATTATGTATAAAGGACAACTATTTTGTAATTTTTAGTTCGTAACTTAAATTTTTTTCTGCACAGAACGAAACACAGGTTATATATATATATATATTTCTTCGTCTAAACGTTCTAGCGACTGATGCAAATAAAAGAAATTCGAGCAATTTTTAAAATTTATTTTATTCATTCGTTTAATAAAGAAGGATTCGCTTGAAGCAACCCTCAGACTATTGAAAGAGCCTTATATGTAGATAATACATTCTCCACGTTATTCATGCAAGTTTGAAACCTTATAATTTTTCAAATGTTTTGTACACATTCTTCGATCTTATAATTCTTCGTTTCTCAAGTTTTTTTTTCAGTTCACATCGAAATGAACCACATATTTCAGATTTTATTACTATGTAATGATCCATTTCAAAATAACAATCCGCTAAACAATAAATAAATAATGTACTTTCAGGAAAAACATTTTTTATTATAATTTAATATATAATATATTTTCAAAATTATTATTATTTTAGTATCAATTTTGGTCTTTTTCAAATTAAGGTGTCTCGTCAAAACAAGGGGAAATCTTGCATTATATTTTTGCTGTCTAAAAAGGAAAGAATTGTAATATTAAACATTTTGAAGCTACAGATTTTATGTATTTAGATGTAATTCTTCATACCGTTCTAACTCTTGAATCAATACACAGATTTCGTTGAAACTTATATTGCACGTACACTGAGAAAAAAATTTCTTTAAATCAAAGAAAGCTTCATTACGAACAATCGGTTAAATATTTTGTTGATTCAAAGAAAACATTCTTTAATTCAAAGAAACCCCTTTTTAATGGGAGAAAAGTTTCTGTAAAAAAAGAAAATTTTATTCAAAAAAAGAAAATGACTTTCCATTAAAATGAGGTTTCTTTGAATTAAAGAATATTTTCTTTCAATCAAAAAAATATTTAACCGATTGCCCGCAATGAAGCTTTCTTTGATTTAAAGAAATTTTTTTCTCAGTGTACATTACTTATGACCTAATGAAGAATTGATTAGATTTTAACAGCAATCGGTTAAGATTGAGCAGATTACATACTTTAAAACAAAAATTTTCCTCAGTTTCAGTTTGAAGTTATTTTACGTAAATTATATATTTATTATAATTATATATAAAGTAAAGCTAGTGAAATTTTTTATATTTGCATTTTAAGTATTGTAAAGTTTTTGAAAAAAAAGCAATAAAACTTATTTTTTAAAAGTTTGTTAAAATATTATAGTTTACTATAAATAGAATCAGCTTTATTCCTTTTATATTTTCACTCAAATTATTCAGTTTCATTATTCAATACTTTTAAATGCAATCGATTATATTCTCTATCTAAGTTTCTACTTGACTTTTATTTTATTACCTTCCCACGTGAAACGATTTTGTAAAGTTTTTATGAAAATTTTATAAGCGGAATTAATGTTATTTTTTACAACTGACGCTTGGTGGCGCATCCTAACCTTTTGCACCTCTCATGCCAAAACTAGCAACCGGTGACTATTAGAGGAGCTCATAATGTGGTGCATAAGAACAGTCCTCGTATCTCCTTATATCTTGGTAAACTTTCGCTCCTCGTCTGTGGATGATGTGATCCTTTATGACAAATAATTTTATTAAAATTTTATAAAAATTTTATAAGACCAATTTTTTATAAAATGAGTCTTATAAAATTTTCATAAAAACTTGACAAAATCGTTTCACGTGGGAAAGGTATATATTCTTATTTGTGGATGAATGATTTCTGAATTGGATACACTTTTAATAAGCCCTTGAACTAATGCGTAACTAGAATTATTAACAGTTATAAAAAATTGAATCACACCAAAATTTTTATAATCGTTCCAGAAAATTATCGAATTATTCTTTTTTTTTTGTCGTTTATAAAGTTTTGACGTGTATATTTGAGACTTAATTTGTACTTTTGCATATACAAATATAGAATTTTCAAGAATTGTTAATTGATTTGAAATAAGTAAATCATGTAATCCTTCAATTTCATTCATATTTAATGTGATTTTTTTTTCTTTTACCAAGCATTTTTATTCTCTCGCCTTTTCACTGTAGGAATTCAAAATCAATTTGTTCTTTAAAATATAAAAAGCATTTAATATTTTTAAAGTATTTACAATTTCGATATCAATTTTATTTGGCCCATGATTAATTTTTTTTAAATAACCGTTTCCATCTTCAAAAGCACATGAACCCTCAGGCATGCAGAAAAAAATGAAAATGTATCATTATTCTATTATTTAAAAGGTAACATGCATTACGAAAAATTTAAATATCTAATTTGTGTTATTGATTTTTTCAGCTATTGAAATTAGTAAAAGATTCACAAATTTTTGTCTCACGATTTGAACTAAAAAAAGTTTAGATTTATGCAAAACAGCTACAGAGCTGGCAAGAGCTTTATTGCGTATATGATATTCACAACTGACGCTCTAAAGAAATGCACGCTAACGGGAAAAAGGTGCAAAGGAATGCCGAAAAATGAAGCGAAACCTGGTTTGCACACAGAAGGGGTACATTCTATAATAAGCAAGAAACAAATTTTCTATTATTTTACAAAAACATTTTTTTCAAAATATATGAAACCCATTTTATATTTTAGTGTGTGTACAAGCTTACGCAAAAAAAAGATCGTGGATCTTTAATAAACAATTGGTAATGCGAAGTTTTGGTGCAAAATTAAATTTAGCTTTATGTTAATAAAGTTTATGTATGTTTATGCTTTAAGTTTGTTTTAATTTTTTTTTCAAGTTTATGGTTTGCTAAAAAATAAAGTAGATTAATTAAAAGTGTGAAATTTATTATGCATATTTTATACATAATTATGTAAAGCCTGGAGTTTCTCTGGCTATGCATAGATTATATATAGTGTATGGATGTCCATTCCTGGAGACACACTAGGCTAAACTGATTATTTATTGTTTAAGCCTAATCTATTCAATTTTTTTTACATGGGCACCCCTGTTTAATTTGGAAATGATCATATTGATCCTTGTTAAATTTGAGGAATAAGTATTGTTACGGATCCGATGTACCTTTTTATATCAATGAACAAAATTGAAAGGTTATGAACGTATTTGAATATAAAATTGATTCGAATGCCAAGTTCATTTCAGAGATAGGTGAACTCTGTTTTGAAGTTGCTGCGTTTAGGTTAGATAAAAAAGATCAGTATTGTTTTCGGTGTGCTTTTTGGTTAGTTGCAATAAAATTATCAGACTAATAAAAGTATTAAAAGTAAAATGTGTGAGTGGTTTCTTTTCTCGCGTGGATTCCTGTCTTTGTCGGGAACAGTCATAGAAAATTAATTTTTTGTATTTTATTTAAACTATACTGCTAAAACTAATGTATAAAGTCATAATAAAATACTAATAATAATAAAAATATGACAGTAATATATTATATATATAATCGCTATACCATACATAACTTAAAATCGTCTTAAAACCAATTATGAGACAGGCTGTATAATAAAAATATTTTCAACGTTGTAGCCGCTGTACGAATTAAGGCTGTTTCCATGGCAACGATTGGTTAGCCATAAGACGGTTGTCATAGCAACCAATAGCTATTTGTTGCCATGGCAACCAGTCGCAATTTGTTGCTATGGTAACAAATTGTTATTCTGTTCCATGCCAATTAATAGCTAATCTAATTCTTATTTAAATATTATTACTAAATGCATACATTGAGAGAAACTATTCGATAAAATTTACTATTTTAGTTGTGAAAATGTACCTTAAGATTTGGTAAAGGTGGGACATACTTTTTGTTTATATTTATATTTTAAGATTGAAGTTAAATTGAATTAAATTAAATCGAAATTAATTAAATAAATTATATTAAATGAAATAAATTTTTTGACTAAGGCGGGAATCGAACCTGGATCGACGGCACGGCAGTCGGACGCGCTAGCCCCTTACCTACAAAGGAATTTTAAGAAAGTATTTTCGGAACTGATACATTAACTGCCTAATGATCAGCTCACTAATAATGATTACAAAATGTAATTAATATTTAAAAAAATAGCGAAAATGCTTACAATTTATTTATAGCGAATCTGCTATATCTTAATAATCATTGAACATAAAATTATTACATTGTTATGTAACATTATATTGCAGTTTAATAATCTCTAATGTTAAGAAAAAAATATAACCTCAAATTTGATTCGAACGTCTTCTAGCGACAGTTTACTTCTTTTAGTTGGTTCATTTTACCAATTGTCTTGGTAAAATTTCAGAGCCAGATAAAATTTCATAAAAATTGGCACTTTTTACTAAAGAAAATAATAAATTTTCTAAATTTCCTTAATAAAAATTAAAAATTATTTCATAAAAATTAAGTTTTATACATTTTACTAAGCCTGAAAGTAAAATTTATATTAAATAGTCGGCAAATATTATTGAATGTTATAAATATGGCAGTCTGTCCTCCAATTACCGAGGAAAATAGTAATTTTGACCTAATAATTTGTAATTTGTAACCAATAATTTATCTCAGGGTAGATATTATAATTTCTTAAAAGAAATGTCAATAATGTGAATTTCTTTGAGATAGCAATCTGCTAATTCAGTTAGCAGCGGTTTTTAAAATTAGACTTACGTTCGTTAATCTACCCCAACCAGAAACAATAGCAGGAGTTCCTGTAGCAATTTTAGAATGCAATACTGGTAGACTGACAGCTTTCACATAGATAGTAAATGGTATAGAATCATTGATCTACAAAATTTATATTTGGTTATTATTTTGCAACACTTAGATTTTTAAAGTAAATGTCGATTACCTTAATCAAAGCAATATCATTTTTATAAGAATTAGACGGAATGTAGCTTTCATGAATAGCTATTTTTATGGCACGATATGATTTGCGTGGTTTTCGAAGATCTGTAGTACCGACAACAACTTTTATTTGAGATGGTT
>UCOM01004521.1:0-12058 GCA_900474385.1 Ormyrus pomaceus | reverse complement strand
TATTTTTAGCTAAGGAATAACATACAAAAATTTCAAGTCATTCTGTATGACTTCATGAAACCTATGAGACTCCTTAAAGCTGAGGAAATTCTACTTCGCAAAGCTACTATTTTTTTTACTATATTTCAAGAGGAATAACATTAATAGAAATAATTAATATCAATAAATAAAAAGTAAATAGGAAAATTGCTTTACTATAAAAATATTTAGATATTTGTGCAGAAAATGGGAGATACTTTAACCTAGTTTTGCAAACTTTACAAGTAATTAAATTTTAAAAATGATATGCTTGAGGGTTGCGTGAAATCCAGAGTAATGATCAGATCAGAGCATTGTTTTTTTCAAATTAATGAAACATATTATTAGTTATATTATTATTGTTAAATATTTCGAATCGATTGCTTCTCTTTTTCGAAGCAGTTTTTCGCAAGAGAGATAAGAGGATCGTTCGGCTTAAAAATGATTGATATCAGTTGATGTCAGAAATTAGTACTTGTTGGTACTTGTCTTTTAAAGCATCCCTCGAAATACTCAGTAACTTGCTCATAAATGAACTTGAGTTTAGATTCGCAATCTGAATCTTGGAAAATCCAATGCTCGAACTGACTGCTTTGTCTTCTGAGGAGGCCAAGAAGATTTTCCGTGTAGCCCCGATTTTCCTCAACTTTGGGACTGTCAGTGAAAAGAGCAAAGTCTTTGTCGCGCAGATTGCGAGCCAAGGGAGCGAGGTAGCGGTGCTTGAAGAGCTGTCGTCGGAGCATACCGACAGTCCCTTTCGACGGCTACTGGTATTTATTTGAATTTGAATTTCGATGGGAGTCGAATAGACTAGAATTAGTGGTCCCGACCTCCTGCGTAAAGGGATTGACGTATAGGTGCCAGGGCGCAAAAGGCCTGAGGGCAGCAGCGCAGCTGAAGTCGTCCTCCTCCGCCAGGAGGCTCAAGGCCAAGTGTCCGGCGTAGCCGCTCCCGAGGACGGCGAAGCCGCTGTCGGCGTCGATGCACCGGAACTGCTGGGCGACGCGCCAGGCGAGCCTGGCCAGGTCGCGCAGCTGCAGCGACTCGAGGCGCGGGAATCTCAGGCTCCTCAGCTCCGGGCCCTGGAATTCGCTCGGCCTTACGTCGGCCTAATTTTACCCTCGATCAGACTCTGGCAAAGAGAAGCTCGCGCATAAAAAGCCTTACGTGAAGTACGGCGTAGCGCTTGACGCTGGCCAAGTAAGTCGTCAGGGACAACTCGAACTCGACGCTAACCAGCTGCTTGAAATGCCGATCGGCAGGCGCCACCAGCAGCTTTAGCCTCTCGGCGCAGCTATCGTTCTGCTGCCAGTCGGGAGGAAATTCAAGCCGCACTCGGACCTCCAGGCCTCTGTCGAGCTCAACTTTAAATTCTTTCCGCAGAGGGAAGCGTTTCGAGGTCAAGGCCGCCTCGAGTGCTTGTCTACGTTTCGTCTGGAGCTGCTGCACGACGAGGTTGTCGTGCGTCGAGACTATCGCGGTCCACGGGATCTCCGGCCCCCTAACCAATCGACAAATCCTTTCAAATCCTTTCAAATCCTTTCCCAATCTGGCTATTCAAATAGACAAATCGGGGGATAGGACGGAAGAGACAAACCTACAGTTGAGCACGTAACTCTCTCTCGTCATTCGCACCTCCGCATAAAGGCACTGAGGTCTCGAGCCTACGCTACTCAGCTGGAAGCCGTCCTCGAATTTTTCTTTTTTCTCCTCCGGGCCATCGGGGCAGGTCAGGCAGTCTACAGGCTCGTAGCTGAACAAGTCGAGCGGTGGGTACAAGACCTTAACGCGGTAGAAAAATCTGGAAAACTCGGGTTAACTTGCCTGGCTTGCGGTGCAGTGCAGCGCAGCTTCAGCTCACCTTACGGATATATTGGCGGCAGGTGCAGCGAGAAAATACACCAGTGCCTCCTCTTTGTTCAAGATTTTCGCGGGGAAGAGACGCGTTACGTAGAGACTACTCGGTAGCAAAGCTTTGTACCTGCCACTCGAGGCACGTGGAACCCATTTCGAGCTGTTTCACCGCAGGACATTAGTTATTTTATTATTTTTCTACCAGTCCTCTATTAATATTAATATTAATATAAACCTGCGATTCTTCGCCTCCCGGAGGAGAGATTCGCTCTTTGATATGGCGATGTTGAAGCTGCTCTGATTCGCTCCATTTTCTTGGATGATCTTGTGAAGTACCCAGGAGCTCTTGCCAATTTTCACTGCTTCTGAAATGTAAATCTCATTATAATTTCATTGAGAATCCCTATTGAGAAAAGGTTAAACTTTATTACCAAGTGCACTATTTGTTATTTCATCTTTTTCTTCGTAAGGATCGACGAAACTTGTTTCTCTCTTCTTATTTTTCTTATGTTTTCTTATTTTTCGATAATTTGACAATTAGTTTGATTAACTTGTGTAATAGTAAAGGAAAACTAGGTGCCTACTTACCGAGTGGCAAGGCTGCTCCGCCGCTTGCGCTCGTTGTGTTTCACGAGGGTGTAGGGCAGCAAAAACTCGGGCAGCAGAACTTGACCGATCCGGGAATGATCGAGCGGGCTGAGGATGAACTCGTCCGTCCAGCCGAGCAAGAACCTTCGACAGGTTTCCCACGCCGAGTAGCTGTACTGTAAAGTGTAAACTTTATAACGATAATTTTTAACGATAAATAATTTAAGCTTGTTTAAATTTACTTTCGGTTCAAGCCATTGCGAGTCCCAAGTAAATTCGTACTCCTGCAGCGTCTTCAGGGTGCATTCGGCAGTGTAATTGCCAAGATAAATCTGTTGCTCGAAGGGAAAGAGCGAGGTTGCGGCTGAGCTTGCTCCGGTCCGGCGATCCGGCGGCAGGAGTCGAAGCGAGTAGGTTGCCTTGTGCCGGAGTCGTCGCTCCTCGTCGCTCTCCTCGCGCTCGTAGCTGTAGTCGCCGAAGCGGCCCTTGGCGCTCCTCGAAAAATCTCGGAGCAGCTCGGCGGCGAACCTCGAGGGCTGCCTCTCCAGCGAGGAGCTGCGGCAGTTTTCTTCCAGGTGACAGAGCGCCCTCTCCCCAGAGCTTTTACTCGCCTCCTTACCTTAATATGCGGACATTGAATCTGCAATTTCGATCTCGAGAACAGTGCCAGATTGTCGCGACGTGCTGCTCGGTGAAAAGCTCTGCAGGTTCGGCTTTGGCTTCAAAGCTTTCGCCTAGATTTTCCCCTGGATTTCCGATTCCACCCGAATCGTCCTCATCGTTGTCTTCGACCCAAGAGATGTTACTGATAATAGACCGGTGCGTTATTAGCCGCGATAAGCTGCTTAACCTGTTGTTTACGTACTTGACGAGAGGCTCGTAGTCGCACTCGTAAGCAATGACATCCTCGAGCGAAAGCAAGCGTACATACGGTAGATAGATAGGTCTGCTCGTCGCTGTATTCTTGCTCCTGATTGACGAGTGTAGGTTTGCACTTTAGAAATATATCGTTTACAAGCAGACTTTTAATTTTGAATGTTTTAATTAAGCAGCCTAGTCTTTGGAAAAAAGGTTCAATTTACGTAGAATCATTTTCCCACGAATCATTTTCGTCTTGAAAAGGCCTAAGAGGCCTGATACCCTCATTTTCCAGCTTTCCCTCATCTGACTCATCTTCGTAATCGTCCATAATTCGTAATTTTATTTTCTCCTCTTGCTGCTCAGTAGTTGCAGTTGCGTTTGCGTCTGCACTTTCGTTTGACTTTCGATCCTCCGAGTGTTTTTTCAATCCTACGCTGAATAGCAGTACGATAGTTGTCACGAGTAAGCCAACTGCGACAATCTATATTTTTTAGGGAAATAAAGTTAGGTTAGTTTTGAATAACTCGAAAATCTTTATTCTACATAATGGGAAAATCAAATTTCAAGTATTTATTTAAAACTTACCGAGTACATAGATATCAGGAGAGTCTTCGGTATTGGTCGCGATATTGGCAAAATTTGTAATGTCCCTTGATTCATTCTGGAACGTGCTCACTATTCAATCATCTACCCTTTGTTGTACCTTCAAAGAAATTAATGATACATTACATCTATATTACAAGACTAACCTATAAAATCTTTCTCGACTTTCTCAAAATGAACCAAGATTTTCTTTTCAAAGAATTGTTTTCGAAATTGTTAGTTCTGCTATGTTAAAGCTGATTTAAATTAAAGATATATTTAGCGCTGACACTGCGGCGGTACATTTTCTATCTTGAATTAAGACACGCGACTCGCGCTTTTATTCGCTACCCGCAGCGGCACTGCGTTCAGAATATTTTCAATTAGAAACAGTTGATGTATTTATTTGTCGTATGATGTATTATTTAGTCGAATGGGTGATGAAGAAAGTTCCTGTCTTGAATATTGGAAAAATTCAATTCAAGGTCAGATTAAGTTCAGGAAATTTAAAAATAAAGGAATAACGGCTAATTTTTGATAAAGCGAAGAAGAATTAAGCAGAATCTGAGGCTTGGGCAGCTAGCTAGCCGCATCCACGTTTTATTGGCCGAAGGCCAGTCGGCGCGGCAGACCGCTTGGCGACACGTCTTTGCCATCATCTTCCGTCATTTTTTCCACGCCTTGCATTCCAATTCAGATTAGAGAGTCAGAGAGTCATCATTTTGACCCTTTGGAAAACATTGATAGAACAAGCTTGGACTCTCGCATTATTTAAAAGACATTGAATTATAAATAATTGAGATAGAAACTGTTGAACCGGCCAGACCGCTTCCCGTGCACCAATTGTTTTCCTTACATTTAGACTGTTTAAGCGCAAAGCAGAACCAGAAGCTTATTTCGAGTCTACGCGCCGCGCTTTTTTTCTTATTACTTTTGCCGAGTTCTAAGAAAGCGCTGGCCCAGTTCCAGATCGACGCTTGGGAAATTTTGCTTCGTCGCTCTGCTTGCTTAGCGTCAAGTGTCGTAGTAGCGCAGTGCTAACAAAGGATTTAATGTATTTTTATTCGATTTTTACCAGTATGTATGCACTTGAAATTATGGACTAAGGAAATGTACCAATTGGCGGCGCAATCACGTCCAGAACGCGTGGCGCGTCCCTTTAAAAAAAAGGCGGCGATTACACTTTTGAAAAGAGTGCTGACGCACTAAAGTTATCGAGGAAAGAAATTATCGGTTCACTTGTCGGTCAAACGATAAAATATAGAATCAACATTACGTCAATGCTGGGTTACCGACCATTTACCGAGCCGCGGATTTCTCCATTATTTTAAAAACAGTTGAAGAAAGGGCGCTATACAGAGGGCCCGACTTGATGAGAAAGATGGGTGAATCACGCGTGCATTAGTTAGCCTCACTATTTTTAGAGCCCTCCCTTTCTGCACTTGTTCACACAATTATTTATTTTTCGCTTGAATTCTTTGAAAAAGCGTAGAAAACGTACATTTACAACTAACTCGAGCTTGGCAATATCGATCAAACTGAAGTAGAATAAAATATTGCTTTTCATTGTCCTCCGCGCGAACCGTCGAACCTTCGAAATCGTGAATCTTGGATATCGGCCAAGATATAGCTATAATGATAAAGGTATAATGAAAAAGTTTACGCAAGGCTTTGCCTTTGTCTGCGCGCAACTCAAAAACGCGTAACTCACCTAAAGCTGGAGATTACGTCATGCGCGTTGTAAAGGTCAATATTTCTCTGTTTTCAGCGGTTTTCGTTAGACATATAAGGAGGCTTTTCAAGATTTATTTGTATTTTTACCTTTTTAAATTAATTTAACAACTATAGCTTAAGACAAGGCCTTAATAGTAATAATCGGATAGTGCGATATAATTCGATCGATTTCTACTTTGCGTGGAGAGGAACACGTGTTTTAATGTTATGCAGATTTGATTGGAAACGTGCCTTTAATTTGGACGCTCGGACATGAAATTGAAACACGTGTCAAATGATTTAGTTAGGTTTTCATTCGCTTTGAAGAGGAGTAGTTCGGTATTATAATTATGGAAGCACACGAAGGAGATTGATAATCAGATGCTCTCGCTAACTTTCGATGAGCGCGTCAGAGCACGTGACCTTTCTTCGCACACGTGGCGATCTGCCCGCGTTTAAACACTTTGTACACGAGTATGCGCTTTTTAATACCAATCGTTTAAAGAAATTTTCTAAAAAGTTAAGAAATCCTCGAAGATATGGACTAAGATATGCGTTAAATAAAGCTCATCTTTTTTGTATATCTGTTTATAAAAATACGGGCTGCCAAAATCGTAGCCAGAAAAATTTCAGTAAAAAATAAGACTATAAAAGAAGGAAAGCGGGCTTTTTCGAGCGCTATTGCCTACTGCGGAATGAGTCAGCTATTAGCGGAGAGAGGCGCTGGATGATGAGCGCAAAAGCTCGAGCCCTCGTTTATTTGCAGCTAAAAATCCTCTTCCGAGAAATAAATATCTAATCTAATAGTTGCTGTAAATTGTTCTATTTACGATGAAAATAAGACGACGTAAAATAAGCTCATGCCCTTTTCAGTGCACAAGTGGCTGGAGCTTTCCTTTTGCTGTTCCGCGTTACGTGCGCGAGCTCTGACTCATCGGCGCTTCCCCCCGATGTCCCCGACTCCCCGTTTTCCACTTGGACCTTTTCTTTCTTTCTCTGTGAACGTTACTCTCAACGAAAATAGAATAGTCTTTGCTTTTCTTCCATCTAGCACGATATTTATAAATTCTAGCGAAACATTTCAAGAGTTATTCTTTATTATAATAAATATATTACAGGCACACCGAGCTCGATTCTCGAGGCATTCGAAAAATAGTGTTTAATTTACATACAATGCAAAGGCGATATAAATCTACATCAGATAGATCGAACTTGTATCGTTGGCCGTTTTTACTGCAGTTAGCCAAAATAATCTGTCTGAGCGTTTTATAAAATCATTAATGAAAATATTGCGACTTTGTTATTACAATGCAATTATTTTTTAATTAAAGAAATTTTAAAGTCAGAATTGACTTAAAGTATCTGACTAAAAAATGACAAATTTAAAGCAGATTTTCATTTAGATTCAAGAAAAGCTCAAATCTTAATTTTTTACTTAAAGCTTCAAAATAATCCATCCGGAGAAATGGCGACAGAAAAAGAATTTAGTCCTTAGTAGAAAAGAGATTTTAGCATCGACGTAATTTTACAAGTCGAGCCTAAACCGGTGACTCAATGTCGGGGGATTCGGGAATACCGGGTCAGTGGAGCGTCGCCGACGCGTCACGCTCTAACGTTTTACTTTCGATTTCGGCTCTGCCTTAAGGTAAATGTGGCAAATTAACTCACTTCTTCTGCCTTTTTAGTTTTTCTTATTTCTTACTCTAGCTAATAAGTTTAATGTACGTATTGATGCAGGTTTGAGCACCAAGTAAATTTATTCGAATGCATTGTTAAAAATAAATTTTTCATAAAATATTAAATATTTTCAATTTTTTTCTCGCCTATTAAACTGCAAATAAATAAGTATTTTTTAAACAAGTAACTAAAGAAATAATCGGATTCTAGACAAAAATACGTTATGCAATAAAAATATAGACTCTAAAACATCATCACAATTTTATTATTTAATCCGTATTTGAAAACACCAGCAGAAATTATAGATACTTTTGTCCAGAAAAAAATTTGAAGAATAATGCTACTTATATAAGTAAAGCAACAATTATTTAACAAGTGTAAAACAAATTCTAACTATAAGATCAAAACCAGTTTTCTGTTTAATAGATTTAAAAGTCAACGTTCTTGACAAAAACTGCAACAAAGCAGCCAATCTGTATAAGATATGCCAATAATCTCATTGTTTGTTTGATTCCATCTGTGTTTGTAAATAAATTTATTATTTTGAGAAGGAAATGAAGGACGTTCACCGTTCGAACAGAGAACGCAATCGTCTGGAGCCTGAAATATGCGCGTATTCTTTTTACACTTGAAGAGAAAACGTGCTGGAAGGTTGTAAAAATGCAAGTAGGTTGTAAAAGGCGAAGGTCAAGTATTCTTTTTCCAACTAATAAGTTGGTTGAAATATAACTTTTCCTTAAAATGAAATATTTCATTTTTATTGGAAAAATACAATGCGAAATAATATATAAATAAAGTAAAACTTGAACCTGTATTAGCTGATCAAAATTTGTCCAGAGAACTAGAATTTTACTTTAAAGCGAATTGAAAGCGCTACGAGCGAAAATCAATAGTTTATTTTTACTAATGTTTTTTTGCTTTAATTGAATCTCTGCAGGAAGTAAGATTAAACTGATATGCACAATCAGAAAAAGCTAAACTGACCGAACAGTTTAAGAGCATTGTTACACGAATGAGCATTTTTCTTCTATTTCTCGGCACGGGCGACTCGATGTGCAAATTACTCCAGATTCCTGCTATTCGTTTCAAATCATTTTCTATTATTATTTTAAATTACAGCTTCGATCACCAAGCCGGAAGCCGGCAGGCAACATCAACTTGTTTCGATTGGTTTTGATTTTTTTTTAGAAAATTTCTCTTTATTTCGATTATGAATGAGGCCTTGCTCAATGTGATGCATAGAAATTCAAGCGCTTTTAATCATAAATTCACGTGAGTGTTGACAATAATTATCAAACAATAGTATTTTAAACAAAAATAAATTTCTCACAACACGGTTATTACGATTATATTTATAAGTGCGGAAATAAACGATTTGTCTCTTGCATCTAGAATCCATAGTTATATGTAGAAAATCGATAAGATGTTCATAAATTGGTATAGAATAGTTAACAAGTTTTTAGCTAATTTTAACAGTTTTGTAGTTAAAAACGACTCGAGATTGCTATTATTTATTATCATTTTCAAATAATTAAATATGTTTTCTCATGAATATTTTACTGTAATGAAATTTTGTCTCTTAAGATGATCTTCCAATAGTTTTTATTCAATTTAGGCATAGATTTTAGCTAAAAATAACTCCATTATAAAACAGTTAATCCGCAAAACTGGTTAATTTTCTACCAGGATTATTTGGAATAAATACGAGTTGTTGCAAAAAGTTCGCGTTCTAAAAATAACTGCTTCATGTCCAGAATCATGTAATTTGGTTTTCCGTACGTTGAAAATTTATAGGTATGCTGTATTTCCTCAAAACTATTTAATTATTGTGCTGGAATTGCACACTACAATTCTGTGTTTCGAACGAGTCATGCATCTTTTTTTCTGAAGTATATAATACCTTGTATATAATAGAGCACTACAATTGTTTACCACTTTGAATGTATTAAAACTATAGCAGTCTGTGATGATGAGTATGAAATAACGAAAAGCTTCATTTTGGCCCACGGCATGATTGATCAGCTAAATAGGTGCTAATAAAAAAATCCCTTGAAATAGAGTTGGGCATGAAAAGTAGAAAAGTTCAGAAGGGAGAGGCAGAAAAAAGATAGCTCAAATAAATGACTGCAGGGAGAGAAAGTCGAAGACTCAAAAAGGAAAGCAAATTTTCCCGGAAAACTGGCGGCTTTGTCGTACTTTCTGCCAAAGAAAAGAGGAAAAGGACATTTTCACAAGTAGAGTAATCAGCGGAAGCGGGTATTTTTTCTTTTTTAAGTTTACGAAACGCGCATTCATGGGAGTCGCCTTTTCCGTTCTAGTGACTTGCCGTTTTTTTTAAATAGAATTTTGTTCAATACACTGACAGCATTGCAAACTTAAGGTATATAAACAAGCTGTGGCGTTGCTTTCTTGCGATCAAGTCCTTGAATTGCCCCCTGTGATAAGGCGGGACTGGCCGGAGTGAAGCGTTGGACCAGACTTATTTGTCGCAAATACCAACAAGGAGAGTGTACGACATTTGGGTAATGGATTTTCCTGGAACTTTAGGATATGTTTTCTAATGTTAAAATATGAAGGAAGCCGCGTCCGTTTCGCCTAACGCTCGATTTTTCAAAAGTTATGTGCTCTTTTGACGAAAATCTAAGAAAAATCGATTTTTGTTTAATCACTTATAACTTCTCAACTATTAACGGTACAGTATTCTAACTCTCGGCATTTGAAAGGTGAGATCAAATCCTATCGATTAAAAAAAAACATCCAAAAATCTTTATTTGTTCAAAAGTTGGAGTCAAACAAAGAATGACCCTTAAAATAACATAATAAATTTACTCATGTATTTTAAGCTTAATTTTATTGTAAATTTTTAGTTAGTTATAGCTTTTGAACAAAAAGAGATTTTGATCCCACCCTTCAAATGCGGGGAGTTAAAATACTGTACCGTTGATAGTTGAGAAGTTATAAGTGATTATACAAAAATCGATTTTTCTTAGATTTTCGCTAAAAGAGCACATAACTTTTGAAAAATCGAGCGTTAAGCCGAAAATTACTGGAAAATCCATTACCCAAATGTCGTATACTCTCCTTGTAAGTTAAAACTAAAATATATATATATATATATATAATATATCCATTTTTTAAATAATTTCATTAATTAACGATGTATATAGTGTTCTAGATGTAACAATACGTAAAAAATTTGATTAATAATATACCAATAAACTAAATATTTGACTTAATCCATTCTTTAAGTTTTAGTTTAATTGTTTGCTTGCTAGTTTCTAATACTTTTAGTTCAGTTGGGAGATCATTAAAGATTCTTATACATATAGCAACAATATAACTATTCTTATTACTAACGGTTTTTGATATTTTTGGTAAGGGGACACTTATTTCTAGTTTTAGTATTTCATACATAAATATAGAAATTTAAATAAATACACAGGAATTTTCGAAAGTGCAAGTGATTGTTTTGTAATTGTAAAAAAGAGTAGCATCGTTTCTTTACGCAGTAAATAAGATAATAGCTAAAAAAGAAAAAGTGCAGAAGATCAAAAGCAAGCTGTTGAAACGGAATTCGCTGCACGGAACGAAGAACGAAAGGACCAAGACGAAAGCGATGACGAAAATATAAATATCAAGGTTAAAATTGGGAGTAATATTTAACATATTTCATGTTTTCATTTTACCCGAGAAAACAAATTTTTTCAATTATTTTTTTTGCTAACCAAAAGTATTTTACAACAAATAACCTTTCTTCATTGTAAAACTAACGGTCAAGAAATCTGTTTATCATTTACTATTTCATAATATGTATAAGTGTATTTAAATCTAAAACAATTAATATAATTATAAAGACAAGCGAAAATAGTGTTTCAATTATATTAAATTAACTTATTAAAGTTTTAAGAATCAATTAAGTAGTAAATTAGAAATCCGCGAAATTCTACGAAAATATAGGAAATACAATAGAGTTTGTGATATGATGGAATTTGCTGAATAAAATTTTATGACGAATGCGTAGAAAGATTGAAAAAAGGAGAGAACGGTAAAGAACCGTTTCCAGTCAAGCGTTGGATTCAAAGTGATGTATATATTTTCGATTTCGGAATGTAATTTTTTTGTAGATGAAAGTTAAGCCTTTTGATCGTTTAAGTAAAAAATGATGTTGGTATTATAGGTTATACGAATTAAGCGTAATGAGGCGCATTTATGGGAGAGCAAATTGCATGATCTCGTGAAAAAAGAGCATGGCAGCCGAGCGGCTTTCGCCCCAAGTGACGCAGTAAATGAGCGCAGAATCGCGTACGTACACGATGGCTGCTTACGATGATCGCGCATGACGACTCGTGCGATGACGATGGTGGGCGCGAGCGCGGGATTCCCTGTCGCGGCCCACTGCCAAATATCGTACACAATTCTGATTATACATCAGAAGCTTCTTATGAAATTAAAAAAAAATCACTGCCAAGTCATTGGCAGTTAGCTTCCTCCTAACTAATTTATCGTTCCATTATTATCTTGTTTTTATTATTATTTTATATTTATATGCTTATTTTAGAATTGAATGAAAATAAGCTAACAAAATTTTAATTTAATTTTGTTATTGGAATATTTAAAGTTCTAAAAAACAGAATTTTTAATATTCCTTTCTCAAAAACTTCAAAAATTCTTTTTAATTTTGAAAGTTCAGTTAAAGACGAAAAAAATAAGTGGTCGATCATTGAAAAAGACCGATTATTCACTAAGATACAGCTATTCAAAAAAT
>UCOM01004520.1:0-12064 GCA_900474385.1 Ormyrus pomaceus | reverse complement strand
TTTGAAAAATCGAGCGTTACGTCAAACAGACGCGGCTTCCTTCATATTTTAACATTAGAAAACGTATCCCAAAGTTATAGGAAAATCCATTACCCAAATGTCGTATACTCTCCTTGTGAGACTTTGAATATTTACAATTTGCGCCTAATATTTTTTATATATGTAAAAAAAGCCGCATTTTAATTCATTGGCATTAAAATTTATTATCGGATGCATTGTAACTACAATCAGTTCGACATGACTAATCAAAAAGTGAAAGATCATAAAGTTCTTAACCCAATCAATAATCTTAACTCTATTTCCAAAGAAATTCTTAGTACGTCATACACCGGTTTCTTCACTACTTCTCGGTATTCTGCGTAGTAAGTGCGTTCAAAAATTTTTCCACATTCTTCGCTTAATCTAATCAGATATGCAAATGTAAACCCTAAAGCATATGTAAAAAAAAAAACAGGCGAATCGAGATAAAGAGCGAACGAACGAGGAAAGACTTCCTCCCCTTCGGACGCTTCCGATGCGTCGTAAAAAGTCAAGGTCAGGCCGATTGATAAGTTCCGCTCGTAAGTGCGCAAAAAAAATATATGATACTCGAACATTTTGCGTCAGGATGACGAAATGAAGGGGAGTTACGTTTTAATGTCTACCGTATCATTGCGCAGGTCATCTTTTGATTCCGGCTTCAATATAAATACACAAGCGCGTCTGTCGGTACGTCAGTTTAAATTTGGTCGGTCAGTGAGTAAGATACATTAAACATACACTGTATTCGCTCAATCGTAAAATGCAGTTCAGCGCTGCTCTTACGATAATTTTGTGCGCCTTCTTCGCAAACGGATGGGGATACAAATTCGCTTCGAAAACATACGATTTCGCTAACGAACCGGCGGTAATTACCAATCTGAAAGCGGCAAGTTTCGTGTACGCCTTCTGCGACGGCGGCTCTCACGCATCTCAACAGAATTGCACTGTACACTTCAATAAAGATGCATTCGGCTTGCAACCGGATCGATATTGTAACGTCTCTCTAACAGCACAACTTAAACACGGAGAAATCGGATACGAGATGAACGCAGTACCTTGGGGATCGGACAGAGTCATCCTCGTCTGGTTGGAAAAGCACAGGCACTTTCAAGAATTATTTTTGGTGAGAATCACCGTGATCAATTTTTCCGACGACTGCAAGACCACGGAAACCGAAATAGTGCCGAAGCTCTTCTTCGTCCCGACGGATTTGAATGTCGAGGACGTCGTGATCGTCCCCAATAAGGACGATTTCGCCGTGGTATTCCGAAAGTCTGTGAGGCAGCTTGGCAAAGAAGAAGGCTTCTACTTTAAAATGAACGTGGACGCGGAGGGAAATGCGGACAAGCCTCGTCCATGGTTTTCCGAAGGAGACGGAAGTCACGTCAAACTTTATCCGCTAACGCGCAATTCCTCCTCGACGGATTATCTGCTGCAACTGATAGATTCCCAAGGAAGTTCGATTTCCCTGCTGAAGAACGAAGAAAGTAAGTACAATTGGATTACTTTTAAATATCCCTTTTTTTACATTGAATAAAAATAAGACTCTGAATAAAACAATAAAAACTTGTTCGCAGAACCTCACAAGACCCTCAACAAAATCCCGCTGCAGTGGTACTACAAAATCTCAACGGCCCACGACACCATTCGCATTTGCATAAAGTACAGCCCGAACTTGGAATGCACTCAGTACGATCGCGACGGCAACGTCAAATCGAGGCACCATTTCGAAATCAACGAGACCGACTACCCGTCCGCCGTATTTAATCTCCCCAACAACGAGTACTTGGTCACTACCGTCGCGAAATTAGACGCAAACACCGATAACGCGAGATCTCGCTTCGCGGTGACGAAGATCGACGCCGAGGGGAAGCGCGGCAAGCGGCTGGACATCGACGATTTCGCCTGTCGCGGACTCTGGTACAAGAACGCGAATTTCGTCGAGTACGGAGACGGGGAATTCTGCACGAATTTTGCCTGCCCGGAAATGCAGGCCGGCACATTCGCGAACAAGAAGAGCGGCAACTATTTTCTCGCCAAGACTTGTTTCTCTCTTCAAGATTTCTGAGGGAAAAGTATTTTGTTTGAAGAAAAATGCAGTAGTTTGGAATTTTTTTATTATATAAATATGTATTATTGTGCGCGTACTTTAGTTTATAAGGAATAGGTGTACTCGTAAAAGTGAATTAAGTATTAATTGTACTATTATAATATATCAATTATTATTAAGCGATAAAATACATAATTTTATTATTATATATGTATATTTATATGAGTATATTTTTATTTTTATTTCAACATCTTTAATTTTGGAAATTCGATTTATCAATCATTTCTCGATATGTATTATCGCTTCCGGTTGTGAAAAAAATGCTACTGGAGATATTCAAATTTTGCTTCTGCAGTAATAATCATCACTTGCGAGAAAGCTATAATGACTTACTTAAATCGTTCGATCGTTTTATCAATGCATAGATTAGATACATAAAAATGCTACATTAGCCAACAAATTTCATATTTAAGATTTTAAAAACTTCTGCGTTTTATTTTTACAATACAAATACTTATGAATAAGAAAAAAAAAGCGCCTTATAACGAGCTGAAAAAACTACAAAAAGCTACGGATTATCTTAAATAATAAAGGTTTGAAAAAAACGAACAAAGAATTTCTTCCTCCACACGGTTAATAACCGTCGATGAACCGAGAAAACTCTACCCCTTAAATTACACATAAATAAAGCATCTGTCCCCCAAAGGCTGCGTACAATATATTGCGCACAACGCACGCACGAGAGCCTCCCCCCTCCCCAAAAAGAAAAAAAAAACTGTCGCCTCTCCGCGCATTTGCCTTAGAATCTTACTTTCCCCGTCTCCTTTCTGGCTCTCCTTTGTCGTCTCGCGCGCGGTTACGCCGTAAAGAATCGTGTCGAGCTTTAACCTTGACAATGAAACCGCGGCACGACCGCACGTTTCTTGCTCGTTCGGCCGGTCGGCCGGTCGCTCGTCGGGGCCTCTCTTCTAGAACTCCGCGAAAAACGTAAAGTCGCCGCTTCGTAGGCTCGGGGCTCTCTCTCTTTCTCCGGCTGCATTGTCTCGGCTTCGAGCCGGGCGAACTTTGCAACGAACTTTTCGGGAACTCGGCCGTGCTGCGGGCTCCTTTTTAATGGAGGTTTTTTCTTTAAGAGGGAGGTTGCAGTGTAGATTTTAGGAATACGTTTTGTCTGGATTTGAGAAACCTAAAAAGAAAGGGTCGGCATGAAGTTTTTAGAATTTTCTCAGTTATTAATTACGGATTAATTAAGGGTTAATCGAAAAAGAGCAGTAACGATGATTTATCGATTGTGCAATAAATTAAGATTGAACTATAAAATATTGCGCAGGGTGGCAGACAATTTTTCTGAGAAAATTTTTATGACTTTTAACCACGTCCTTTTAAATTCATGAGCTTTCTGGAAAGTAGTTGGTGTCACTTTTCAAAAGTTCAAAGTAGAAGTGACATTTCGAGGGCGGAAGAAATTGCTCTAGATTTTAAAAATTTTAAATCTTGACCGTAAGTCACAGTCGCGTGATATTTCCAACTTACAATAAAGACGCAAGAAACAGGGCCTAAAATATGTAATTCCCAAAGGAAGGCGTCCTGGCTAAGAAATACATTTGGAGATTGCCCTTTGAATTTTTCAACTTTATTAAATAGTTAAACAGAGAACAATGACAAAAAATATGCATTTCAGGGCTGAGAAAAATTACTTTTTACTTTCCTTTATAAATAATTGTCGTACAAATTATTAATCTACATTAAAATATAAAGAAATATTTTTCCAGCTTATCTATATGTTTCTTCACACAAGTATACATTTGCTCCTCTCTTTTGTCTTAAAACGAAACCTGCATAAAAGAATATATAACACGATTTTAACATTACCATAATCAAAATCTACTTTGCATCTTATCTCCATGGTCTCAGTATCCATAACGAAAAATCAGACAAACTCCGCACAAACATATAAACGTCTAAATAAAGGAGGAAGCAACGAAGCCTTAGGTCGATAATCGCCGAAGCAGGAACAGCTCTCGGCGGCGCTCGGCGAACATTCGCACAGCGATCGCTGAAGCGCAGAGCAGCGCGGATTCAGTCACGTAAAACCTTAGCCGGCGTTGCGTCAGCCAACGGCGGCGGAATATGTAAAAAGTGCGCACTCTCGCGTGTATACCTACACTGGAAAGCGATTAAGCGCGAACTTCGTACACTCTTGAATAGGCAAAGAAGTCGCCTCTGCTGCTACTCTTTTTTTTTTTTTTTTTTTTGTTTGGGAAAGACAATGCAGTTTAATTATACAACGGCCATTGTTCCTACCGCAGAAGTGAATTCAACGGCGAGTTTTCCTTCGCTCGCGAGGATATTATGTTGAAGCGGAATTTCGCTCGGGATCCGTGTAGGGCTTTTTTTGGATTTTTAAAAAATTATCTAAATTTCTGCGGGTTAGTTTGCGGAGCAATGCAAGGTACGATGCATTATCTATTTATAGGAGATCTGGCTCCATGTCAAACTGCAGAAACAATTGATTTACTGAATGTACTTTACGGTTTTCTGTAGTATTATTGTGCAACCTCGTATTTGAAATTTGCATTTAGAGATACAGTATGCATTCAAGCAATGGTCGCGTTTTTAAACTAATTTTTTGAGATGTCAAACGAATTTTGGAAAAAAACTTTTTATTTTACATCCTTGAACAATTAATGTAGTTGGCATTTTATCTTGGCTTTATAATTCCTTCTAAGAAGAAACTAATCAATACCATTATGCGACGGTTGTTGCCATTAAAATTACAATAAGAGCGTAATAATTTCTATTTTCCGCTGATTAAATAGCTTAGTATATATACCTTCTAATAATTATTAGGTCAGATAAATAATTCAACTTTTATTTATAAGTTTTAGAGTCGTAAACATTGACCCTAATCTTCAATTATCTATTAAATAAAACGACAATACTTAAAATAAAACATTGCCGTAATCATTCGAAATGGACGTTAAAATTAATTAACCATTAAGCATTATGCAAACACAGCAAACGCATCAAATTATTCGGGCGATGATGTTTGATCATTTCGTGCGCACTACACTCAGCTCCGTCCTCTTCACTGAATTCGTTAAATGATAATCAGAGCATTTATCCAAGTTTGATGATCGCTATACGGTCGCTAACGAATAATCCTCCCATGACAAGTCCGATAAAATAATGGGCTCTCAAACGACACAGTTCGCTTTACGCTCTCTTAATAAAGCAATGTTCCTGCTCGAGTTCGATTGGTCAACAATTTTTTTTATTCGTCTCGGATTTGCTAATGTTTATGAAGAGGTCTTGTAAAATTTACTAATTATTACATATCGATTCGTGATCTTAAAATAGTTCTATATCTGAACTTAAAATTGCCGTATCTCAGCGCTCTTTATAATATAATACTTTTCATAATCATTCCGACCGTTTATTTCTCTAACCGTAGTGAAACGCGCCGAGTTTTTCCCGCTGGAGCCTACGCTAAAAACACATCGAATTCACCTCAATCGTAACCGCTGACCATTGACTCGTTAAATTCTCCGAAAGAGAAAAAAAAAAGCGCACAAGCGCCTATAAACTCCCGAGGCGCGAAAGGACGTCGTAAATTTATCGAAGCCCAATTAATCCGCGGATCGAACAAAGACGAGAGGTGCGCGCAAAAATCAATGAGCGACCCAATTGCCGCGGCGATTAATAAACAATAAAGAGGCACGCCGATTACCTCGACTTTCCACAACCCCTTTTCCAGAGCGATATATAATTAGCCGCTCTCTTTTTCTCTTGCCAATGCCGCCGCCGCCGCCGCCGCCGCCGCCGCCTGCCGCGCGGTGAAACGTCGCGAAAGCCCATCATCGATCGCGTGTGCGAGTTGGATTTCAAATTTCCTCGCGCGGAGCGTTCGTCGCGGAACGATCGGTCGAGGCGCGTCGCCGCATTCTTTTTTTGCCTCCCGGTTGCATGCACTTTTCGAGCGGGGGCCAAGGAATTTCGAGAATTTTTCCGTGTAATTAGATAATTTTAGTTACGGCAATTATCTATCTATCTGCCTATATATGGAATATTTGAAATTCAATTTTTAAATCTCTCAAAAAGATCGTAATACAAAATTTCACTTTAATTATCGCTTTACCGCCCAAAACCCACATACCTCCCAGTATCTCCTCCGACAATTCCCGCTTCCAAACCAACCCGCCCAAATCACCGCAATCCGCTCCTCCCTCGAGCACGAGGAAACAAAAGCTAATAAAACCCTACGCGCGCATTTAACCCTCATCAAGGCCCCACACAGCCCGTCAAACCCCTTCCTCTCTCTCTCTCTCTCTCTCTCTCCGCTGGCAACAAAAAACTCAATAGCCCAACACTTCTCTCCGACAGCGTCAATTGTCCGCGCGCGGCGCTTCCGGTTCCGCTGCTTCCGCGCGTAATGAAAAAAAAAAGGAAAAAGGCGAGCTCGGTAGAGGGGAATTTAAAGCGCCGTAATCGAGCGGACGACGACACGCCCCTCTGGACTCGCATTGTTCGGCCCAATTTCCAGGAAAACGCGCGGCGTGCCATCTTTTCACCGCGGCGCTCATTATGCAAACCTGGCCAGCAGGCCGCGCGGCGCGACGCGTTACGCGCTGCAATTGCGCGGCTGTCGAACCGATGGTTGAACTAGGTGGCTGATGGACGAGCATCGAGGCGCTTTTTGACGGTGAGGGCGGTTTTTCACGGACGGATTCTTTTGGCTTTTTAGCTCTCTGCTTTTTGGAGATTAATCGTTGTTTCGAGAAGTTGATAATGTATGTTGATTTAGGCTTTGGGGAGTTGATTCGAAAGAGAAAAATTCAAGAATAGTTTAGAAAACGATCATTTCAATGAGTTGCTTTTGCTTTACCTGGATTTTGTATATTAGGCATCATAAAACATATATGATTTTATATTTTACCTTTAATCAGTACTTCAATCTTACGCCTGTTGTTTCTAATCGTAATTCCTGACAAAAAACAAAGCCAACAGTAGCTTTAGAAAGTTTTCATTAACGAAATATCGCAAAAGTGTCTACTTTCTACAATAAACTCATAATTTTCAGAGCATCCATTGCACACCTCGCACGAAAATTTGCTTTTCACCTCCGGACAGATTTCGCAATTTTCTTAATTCGCGCTCCCGGAGGAACTTTCTACCTTCGCGCTCTAATCCGCAAAAAAATCGAATTCATAAATTTTCGCCTCGCCTCTCTCGCAACGCTCGGCCAAGTGGAGGCATTCGAAAGGCTCTCGATATCGATTTCGAGAGGCGATCATCGGCCGGCCGCAAGCCTGACTCGAATGACAGAGGAACGCTCGTGAGAAAGTCAGCCGATCGTTCGCCGCCTCTTGCTCTATCTCGTTTTTTGCTGCTTCAGCGATTATGACCGATCGGGGCTCGGCGCTCGCTTTTCCAGAATGCAAAGCGGCTGTTTAATTAGGCGGCGAAGCAATGCTTCGCGATTCGCGAGTCTCGAGACCTTTTGACGGTCATATTGCGTTTGGGAATTTGAATTATGATACGGTCGTCGGAGCTTGCGGAGACGTCGAGCAGTGGAATGCAGAAAAATCGGTTGAGACGTAAACTTGTAGCTTTCGAAAATTTAAACGCGTTGAACGAATAATTATATGATAAATACATAAATCATATTCCAATGAAAAATCCAGGGTGCTGTTATTACCCCAAATAAGTTCCCTCCCATCAGCCACTGACTTTTCCACCGAAATTCACAGATTTCCCTCGCTCTTCCGGAGCCAACAAGTGATCGCTGCTCGAGAGCGCAGCCAAGAAAACCGATCCGGGTATCGTTGAGCAGAAGGGCTCTTGCTCGAATACGAGAAGGGAGCAAGGTGCAGACGTCGTTTATGGACCCGTCGCGTGTCAATGGCTGCATTCATCACATTACGTCGCGCCACCTGCGCGGAGTCCCCCGATCTCTCTCTCTCTCTCTCTCTCTCTAAGCTCGAGTGGAAAAAAACGGCGCCCTTTTCGGAGCGAGGGCGAGGAGGAAGGAGTGACCGGTTATGCTAGGACCACGGCTTTTACTTGATGAGATTCTGCTTTAGTGAGGAATTTTGGGTGCCCCTTTTTCGTTATACGTTTTGAGGGAAATGCAAAAGTCAGAGGTCTGCGCGTGTTTCATTTCTTAAAATTTGATGAGTAAGTAGCTCGTGAGAAATAAATAAATGAAAGTTGTATATAATTTTGATGAAATATAAAAAAAAAAAAAAAAAAAAAAACTGAACAAAATCCAGGGACCTTTGGTGGCTGTGTATTTTCGGGTGTAATTTAATATGGAGTCAAGTTATTTTAAAGTTCTCTTCTTACAACCGAATACCGTTTTCAGAAAAACCCTTTCATCTCTTAAAGGTTCATATTGCAAATTACGGTATAACGGTTTTGAGGTATACATTTTAAAATTTTTCAACATTTATATATTTCAATTGTTACGCGTATATCAGCATTGAGAAAATATTCACATCCATCTAATTTCCAATGACACCTCCATCCGCTTCCCAAAGCTCTTGAAAAAAGAAAGGAGAAAAAATTCTTTTGAAAAGCGCAGCAAAGTAACCAGTAACTTTACAAGCGATCATTTCCCCTCGAATAAAGAAGCCTCTCCTCCCAGCGAGGCAACACTCTTGGGTATGCGTTTAATAATGCAAAGCCAAGGCGGGAACGAGTTCGAATGCGTTCGAGAGGCGAGTCTTGTCACAGGATTAAAGAAAGGTATGCGAGAAGCCCAGCCCTGACTTCTTTCCAGACTACACCTTATATACTCCCTCTTGTGCGTTTACGTGCATTATATATACGAGCACTCCTTTTTCTCGAGATACGGAGAGAAAGAGAAGTCTCTTGTTCCACCGCTGAAGATTTTTTTTGTTTTTTTTTTTGATGATAAAAGGCGAGACTAAAGAGCTGAACATTACCTCAAGGTGTAGGTACTCTCGGAGGCTTTTGGATTGTCGCCGGTAAACGTAGTTTTGAGAAGGATAAGAATCTCTTGTAAAATGAAAGAGTAAATTAAAAGATGGAAGATGAGGAGAGTTTCTCGTAATGTTTTGGTAGCCTGAGTTTCGAGGATGAGATGTGTTAATGTTTAAATTAGTATAGTGGAATGCAGTGGCTACCTGTATTTTAGACTATCAAAAGAATTGATTGCTTATACGCGTCCTTAATTGTTGTAGTTTGAGAATAAAAAATTTGAAGATTAGTTGGGAGGATAACAAAATAATAAATCTTATATTGTTTTTCAATATCTTTTCTTTTAATGATTTGTTTGTTTTTGTATTACCTTACAAGGAGAGTTTCACACGTTTGAGACACAAATTTTTTTGTAATTTTGAAATATATTTTCTGATAAAAGAATGTGAAAGAAATCATGCTCTTTTACCTAAAATCTAAGAAAAATCGATATTTGTTCAATCATTTGTAACTTCACAACAATTCTTGGTAGAGTATGCTAATAGACACTATTCTAAACGTGAGATTAAACCCTAAAAAAGGTTTTATAGTAACAATAATAACTATTCACTGCAATGTAGTCAAAAACCAAAATTGCAAATACAACATTTCTGTACAAAATATTGACATTGTACGGTGATAATTTCTTCTATACAGTTGAGAAAGAAGACATCTAATGCCAAGTTTGTATAAGCTTAGTATTTACTTTCCAATAAGTATTGCTGTACTCCTACATAGTTAAATCAAACATAAAAGCATGAAAACGTATCTTTTCTATACTCATGTAATCTTAATATATAATTCATCAACGTATAGCAAATAAAGTACGTAAAGTTTCAAGATTACAAATAAAAGGTGTAACATCCATTAACAACTACAAAATCGTTAAAATTGAAGTAAACTTATACTATTTTCAGTTATTTTAGAAATATTTATTAATAATCAATAATTGTCAAGGTGCAAACCCTAATACTTAAGTTTAAAAACATAATTTATTTATCTCTTTTCAAAATATTTTGCGATATCTAAAAATTGTACTGTATATTTGAAGATTTTAATCAATTAATTATTAAAATTTCGAATTGCAAGTTTAAAAATTATTTGGATTAACAAATATTATTACTGTTTTTTAATTCCATATTTCTTAATGAATGTATTTATTACTGCAATATTAGGACGACCCTTCTTTAGCATTCTAACTTTTAATCTGCTATTCTTAATATAATAAAAGCAGCTTTTAAAAACAAACACCCCTATGGACAATGTCCAACCACTAATTAAAATATAAAATGCAAACAAGAAATCATCCAAATCCAAACTTTTAACTTTTCTTGTATTATCATCTTTAAAATCGTGCCTGTAACTTCTTTCGTAAAGCAGACTGATAATTCCGCCCCCGTTTAATTTCAACCAAATCCGGTTAAATTTATACGCTAAACTCCAGTCCTCAACGTGACTAAAGGTTTCGGGTCTAGCTATCAAATAATTTTTTGATATATGAATGCTTTGATTCTCAGCTACATAAAGTCGTATCATTTCCTGGCTGTGAATACAAGCGATGCGTTTTCCATTTATTAAATCCTTTATGCATTTAGAAAAAGTTTTGCTTATGTATTGTAGACCTTCATCACCGGGAAAAAACTGCTTGAAATTAGCGTTGCCAAAGAGACTTAAATTGGATTTCTTCAAGTCTTCTTCTGAATTAATACTCGATAGGAGATCCGGAGCTGTGTTGAAAGCCCTCAAACAACTTTCAATAAAATTACTTGCTGAAAAAATGGCGAATAGAAATAGTAAATGCATCATTTTCTCAATAGTTGTTTTTGGATTTTTGAACATTGATCCATAAATACATAGATGTAAATATTCGAAGCCAACCATAGATATCGATTGCTTGCGGAAGTATTTTAAGGCAATAATTAGTGTAAAATTCAATGATAGGAAAGCAATCCAAGATTTATTTGCAAACATTCTAATTAATCTGTTTGAAACAGATTCTGTATTCTTCAAAGTTACTATACTAAGTGAAATCCACTGAAAAGGATACAATTGTTGTTTCCAATAATCTTGTAAAAATGCTTTATTTATTCCAAATTCTACAGTTCCTGAGAAGATGTCTTTTATTAGCTTTTTAGGTTTTCCATTTTGAAAAACGGTGAACAAAGTTTGCAATTTTAGTGTAACTGTAGCATTTATATAGTTTACAATTTCCCCAAAAATTTCAATGTGGGATAGTTCATATCTGTAAATATTTTTTTTCTTAATATTATACCGAAGCCTTTCAGGCGTTAGACTCAAAACAGCTTTTATGTTATAACCATTAAGATCCTTAGCTTTATCAAAATACAGAGCTTCACAAATTATGGAAGCTAAAAAAATATTAAAAATTTAGTAACTTGTGCAAATCTAATTCATTTTACATTCAATTATAATTGATATTTCCTTACAGTTATTAGTGAAAAATAGGTTGTTTTCATTAACATTGTGTTTAAATAATGTCCATTGTTTATTTTTTGTGACATCCAAAGATACTTCCCAAAATTTTGGAGTTAAATGAGTGTAAGGATTGAATGTATAAAGAACTAATTGATTAAAGTCGCTTTGACATAAATAAATTGCTGATAAAACATTGTAAGCCCACATTATTGTCAAGACTGATTTAGCGAATTTACAGCTACCTTTCAGAGGGTGTTCGAGCTTGATGTATATTAGATTTAAGAAATTATTAGTTAAGAAAATTATTTTGTGTTTTGATTTAAAGAACAATAATGTAACGGTTGCTTAAACTACACTGACATTTATTATAATTTATTCTCTTATATAAACAAGGTAGTTTTTCTAATAGACCGTATTCTTGTAAAAACTTAAACCTTTTCGTAAGCTTTTGCTAACGACGGGTTTTTCCCAATGAAAGGAACGCTTCTTTTTAGCACTAACGTGACACATGCAGCACAGGCACAAGCGCTTGAGCTTCGGCTGTCCGAGCGTCCGGACTCATTACGGGCCCGGACC
>UCOM01004519.1:0-12088 GCA_900474385.1 Ormyrus pomaceus | reverse complement strand
TCGCCAAAAGAGCTTATAACTTTGAAAAAATCGAGCATGGGACGGAACGGACGTGGCTTCTTTCATATTTTAACATTAAAAAACGTATCCCAAAATTACAAGAAAATCCATGATCCAAAGGTCGCGGACTCTCCTTGTCAGTTTAAAAAAAATAATGTTTAATTTCAAAAAATTAAATTCAATTGAGTTTCGTGAAAAAAATAATCTGAGTTTTCTTTTTCAAGTAGATTACTTATAAAATGTATAATAGCTAACATCAATTTTGGCACTTGTTTCTAGCTTCATGTATTAATATTTCCAAATGTATATGCAGGTATACACTTGTGTATACAGAGGAAAGTGTATATGGGCATATCCATGAAAATTTTAATTTTTGTGTCACTTGGACTTTTTTCTATGATAATGCGGTCGGAAGCTTGTATTGAATGTGCTTTTCTGTAGAGTATCTATAACTGTACAAAACTCGTTGATAAAAATCTACGTCATTAATACGGGGAAGCCTGTCGAAGAATATAAAACTTAAAAAATGCACTAATTGCATTCGCCGGGAAAGCATTGTCGCTGAAAACTCTAAATGGGGAAAATTTAAGATGTTGAAAAAGCTATTTGAGGGAATTGCCATTTTTTTGGATCTACTACAATTTTGAGCCTTGTGAGTTGCAACTTGAATTTTTTAAATCAAAACACCTATTTTTGCTTCCAAATTTGTTTTCAGCAGCAAATTTTACGTTCAGATAAGTATTTTTGATGGCATCCTGGGTCAGTTTAGGGCCTTTCAGGCTCAATGTATGTTTTGTTCCTATAAAAATGTGTTATTTTACGTGTATAGTAGTTTTACATAATATTCTCATGTTTTGTTCAAAATCATTAAAATTAAGACTCCAAAACTTGTTTTGTAGAATAATTCTGTTTTTTGATAGATTCTCACTCTTAGATTAATCCAAATATTACCGAAAATAATACATAAGTAACTCTGTTCACATGAAACCGAACAAGTTAAATTATGAACTTAATTACTTTAATAAATATAACACGATTTTTTACATTTTTCCGGTGTAATTTTTTCAGCGTCGAAAAAAAATGAGCAACTCGAGTTTTTTTCACACAAAATTTAAGGTTCTATGGATATGCCAATGTGCATCTGCATTTGCATATATATATATATACATATATACATATATAGAACCTTTTCAAGTTACTGGGATTTTTCTATAATGAAACCCTATGCAATATCCCAGAAACTAACAAACTTGTTGCTTTAGTGCATTATGCATTGTTAGTTTCTGGGATTTTGCATTAGGTTTCATTGTAGAAAAATCCCAGAAACTTGCATAAAATGTATATATATATATATATGTATATATATACATGTATAAACTTGTACAATACTAAATTCTACTTTCCAGGGCCGTATATTTAGTACATCTATATATAAATACCTTGCTACAGCAGTATCCTTCTTGCATCCTAGAAATCAATTAAATATGTAGGACATCAAAGGTTACTTTGAAAACTGTTGTTTAACATATGAAGCATAATTCTAAATAATATCATTAAACCAAAATATACTTATATTTTACTGGTTTAAATAATTTATTTTAAATTTTGTTTTAACAAATTCAAAATTATAGAAAGTAGGTATACCTTTACATTATTTTCACTCTCAGAAAAAATCTTATTTAAGAAAAATATACCTCAATTAAACAAAAACGATTTGTTTCATTTAAAATGAAAATTTTTACTAATAATGTAATATAAACTACATACAATATTTAAATTTAAAGCACTATTAACAAATTTTTACAATAATTTAGTTGTTAAATTGTCTTGTATAATGCTGAACATTTCTACTTATGCTATGCCATTAGTGAGTTTAATAATGTCATACTTTTCTATTGTAAAAAATTATCAAAAATTTTAACAAAAACTAAAAAGTATATTATACAAAAATATTTTTGCATTATTTTAAATAAGACTATAATGAAAATTTAAAACTGCATGTTACCGATGCTGTGATAGTACGTTACGCTACGTGTGCGGAAAGTAGGCGATTACCGCACGCGCGGAGATTGCCGCTCGAGCGCAGTGAGAGGTAACATGTGTACGCGATCACCTGCTTTCTTTACGCACGCATAGAGTATACTTTTTTTCTCCCACGTTTCAATTAGGAAAGTGCCCTATAACAGTACGCAAAAGTACGCTACGCGGACGGAAAGTAGGCGATTCTCCTACGTGCGGAGATCGTGTAGTGTATTTTTTTTACGTACTGTTATAGGGCACTTTCTGAACGGATACGCATACGGAAAAACGAACTTTCCGTACGCTGAGAGGAAAGTACTAGTAGCTGCTCTTATTTATTTAATAATTTTTTATTTATAATGTGTATGGCTTTAAATTTGAAGTATTAATTGGTGTCCACTCTTAATTATCGCAAACAAAAATAAGAAAAAAATTAAATTATGAAATGAACGAAGTTTTATTTACTAAAAAAAATTATATATTGTTTTTAACTAAAAATCTTAAATTTAGACTTCTTTTAGACTTATTTAAAATACCGTAATTGTAGATAACATAAAAATACTATTTACCTTAAAAAAAAAAAAAGAATTAATTAATACTTAAAGTAAAATTATATATATAGGTTTTAAAATTATTATACTATCACTTTATATTTTAAATTATTTTAATTTTGAAATTTTTATATAAAAATTAAATTCTTATTCATAACTACAGTTCTTTATATTTTTAGTATTGGTAAATTCTTACCCTTATAATTTTCAACGAGAAAATATCTGTTTGGCAACCATCATTTACAAAAATAAGTAAATCAAAATGAACTTATTCTTTTTGCTTAGTATAAAGATTGATTTCCTAGTTTGCTACAGTCACTAGCAGATTCAAGAAAAATTTAAAGTAACCTGATCTTTCTTCATTTAAACTATTTAATTGGACGATAATGAAGAGTTAAATCTGCAGAGCTTTTCCAAATAAAATGTCTAACCTAAAATAATAATAAAATGCATTTTTTAACAGTCAGTGCATTTTAAGAAAAAAGTTTTTCAATAAAACAAATTAATAAAACATATTCAATTTAAACTTAATAAGAAGAAATAAGTTTACATACAGTTCTCAAATCCATGGATGGATCTAGTACTTGATCATTACAAAGTAATTCCACCTTTTCTTCTGCTAATGATGAATTATCAGCATTTGAATCAGTATTAGCGCGATCGCCAGCAGGAGAACCACCTGATACAGTATTACCACTGCCAGCCACAGATCCTGAATCACTGCCAGTACCCAAAACTTTGTCATAGACGTGCTCAGCAACTTTTCGTACTTGAATAAAATCATTGGCAACAAGGCGATCCCTGTTAAAAATGATTCTTTAACGTTACGCAAAAAATATTGCAATTTAAAACCAGATTTTCGTTACTTTTTTAAGCTTTTGGCACCAGAACTGGAATGTTGAAGGAGATGAAAAGTTATTTTGATAAATTTTGGTAAATTTTTATCTACTACAATATCTCTAACCCACGATGGAACAGTTTCATTCAAAAGTACTCCTTCTGTTTCACCTGCAGCATCTCTAACTAATAATCTATATAATGTCCTGCCCCCTACTTCACTATATGTATATAAATATATGTATATATATATGTATATATGATTTTATAGATTAATACTGAATATTTTACATTCTTTCTACAAATTATTACCTGAAAATAACTGGAGTATGACCAGGTACAGAAAAATAAGGGTTTCCCCCTCTTGTATGTCTTGGTCCATTTCCATCATTACTATTACTATCGATTTCATCATCAGCGTGAAGTGGTCGCCACCAATGTTCTAATAAAGCTTGTAAAAGTAAATTTCCGTAGTTCACTAAAATTTAAAAACAAGTTAAAATATCCATTTACCGAAATAATTTTAAAAATAAGTACCTTTAGGATCTACACTGTCATCTTCTACTAAACCAGTCTCTTTTGCAGAAACCCATGCTGATAAACAATCATTTTCATCCTGACCCAAATGTATTGTAAGCATCTATAATAATTTATATATTTATTGTAAATCTTGGATATAAAAAAAGTTGTTATAAGTTTATTAATATACAAACCCCTGTTTTTAGATCAACATTAAACCAATTAGGAACATAAACCATTTTGTTTCTTTTTTTTACTTCCTGGTCAAAATCAATTTGCCCTAAATCCTCTACTTTGGAAGCTTTTAGAACATCATAAAGAGCTACATTTTCTTCAGTATCTTTAGTTAGAACATATCTTCTATCATTGAGCACATAGCAATGCCTAATTGCTGGTCCTCCAAGAATTTTTTGTGATGGTTCCATATTTCTTGGAGATTGTGACCCTGTTAAACTTACTGAATCTGCATTGTAATCACCACATTGCCAATCTTTTTGACTTAAACTCTAAAATAAAAATCAGTAAAAAATAATTTAAATGTTAAAAATTTTAAATACTTTAAAAAAATTACCCAATTATTTATTGTAGAATCGCTTGTAGCAACCCATATACTAGATTGATCTGGAGTCATAACCATTTTCAAAATTGGAGCTTTTTCTTCACAAATAATAGTAAATTTATCAGGATTTCTTAATTCAGTCATAACAATATGTTTATCTCTACCTCCAGAAATTACGTGACTAAAATTTTCAGTTGCCTGAAATGTTAATTTTATTTTATAAATGTAAGTTGTTTACCAGTTGATTAAAATAATATATTTAATTTTTTATATAAATAAAACAATTAAGAAATTACCAATAATGCCCAAACACCTTCAGTATGTACTCTATATGTTTGTATACACTGTTGTTGACCAAGAGACCATAACTTAATCGAACCATCTGAACTTGCTGATAAACACTGACTACCATCTCTATTTAATACTAAAGCTTTGATATTATCTTGATGACCTTTAAGTTTCATAAGTTTACTGCATGTTCTCGGATCCCATATTCGAAGAACTTTTTCCGTACTACCACTTACAATAATAGTTCCAGGAGGGTTCATTGCCAAACTATATATAGAATCTTTATTGCCAGTGAGAGAAGATGCTATAAAATATTATAGAATTTTTATAAATATTTGGAATAAATATATTATACAAATATCAAAAATTAGTTTTAATATTTATTTATATAAATATACCTTTCGGTATTTTCTGGGAAGCTTGTGCATTTTTAAAGGATACTTTTCTATTGAAAGTTTTTTGAATGTTTTATAAGTGCTTTAATTACTTTACCCCCTACTTGAATGTATTTAAAAAATAATCCAAATAACCCCATCCCCCCCAAATGCCTAGAAAGTGATTTGCCTCACGGTAAAAAACACTTTTAATCATTTTTTCTTGTGTTGAAGAATATATAAGAAAAAAATTGCCCAAATAACTCTGAATCCCCTCTATGCTTAGATAGAATTTAGTCTATTTTACTAAAGAAACCATCACATGGAAAAAGAACCACAATGTCTCAGAAAATATGCTCCCATATATAGAAATTATGACAGTTTCTCATGAAATACCGACACTTATATGAAAAATCTCAAGAAATCTCAGAAACTACTGTTCTATATATATATATATATATATATATATATTAAAAAACTTAACTCGTTACTGTATTGTTACTCGCTGTTAAAGCTGTTAATGTATTGACATCCCACAAAAAAATAGCTTTATCTAAACCTGCGCTTGCAACTTGTTCTCTATCTTTTGCATATGCTAATGCTTTTACATAATCCTTATGTGTTCTTAATGTTGACATGCAAAAACCTTTATGAGCATTCCATACTTTCACAGTTGTATCTGAACTAGCTGATATCACTGTACAAACACATAATATTGTAAAATTAATAAATTTTCTTTTACTTACTCAATAAATAAAATTAATTATAGTTATGATACTTTTAATTTTATATTTTATTAAATTGATTTACAAAAACATACAATTTTTACCACCACAGCACAAAATGATGTCATTAACCCAGTCAGTGTGGTGTTCCATTGAATCCATGTAAGGATCTTTCATATTTTTACAATTCCAAATTCTGATTATACTATCTCTTCCTGCAGAATAAAGTCTATGAAGTGCTGCATCGTACTGAAGAGAATTAACTCCAGCTCTGTGCCTTCTTTCTTTTTCATCTCTTATTACCATAGACACCTTGAAAATGATTAGAATTACAAAAATTATAAGTATTACAAAAATGATTATAATTAAAAAAATAATTTTAATTATCAGATAAAATGTATTAAGAATTCAAGGGAATAGAATAAGATTGATATTTTATACATCAATTAAATTATGTAAATAATTTCTTCTAAATGTATATAAATTATTATATAGTTTAAGAGAAACTAAAGACTTAATTAAACAAAATTAAAAACGTTAACAAAATCACTCTGATCAATTGGTTATCAAAACCAATCCAATAAAGATCTTCTTTTTTTATATATTTTGTATACATTTAAGTCCCTGTAAACATATATTTATTTATATGCATTTAATGATAAGTATGCACATAACCTTTTTTATTTATAAAATTTAAATTTTAAATAAACTTAAATAGATTTAAATTTTTAATAATTCATTCAGATTATTCAGATATTAACAAGCTTATAAAATTGAAAGGTGAAAATTAAATTAGAAGAAAAATGTTAGGTATATAAATTACTACCTGCACTTTTTTTCTGGCACTTTGTCCACCTGTTTTATGAGATGCCATGATATAATTGCAACAGAATCAGTTAAAATTAAGGGTTTGCTGAAGATTACAATAAAATTCAACATACAAGGCGTCAAAGATTTGCACTTAATAATAACTGAAGTCAAATTAAACCTCTTTTAATATTACATTAAACTTCAAGTTGCTGCATCAATCTACATAATATGTCTGGCAGTAATTCATTATTTTATACTTTATTTTTTATACTACGAATAATTTCTTCTTTACACGTCATCTTCAAGTCTACTGCGACAGTAGTATTATTTTTATTTAATGGCATATTATCCAGTATTTTTTTAATTCCATTTTTAGATTATTCAAGGTTTGTTTAGAAGATTAGTTCTGTAGTTATGTTTAAATAATGAAAGATAATAAAAAATTGATATGTAGAAAAAACTAACTAAAAGTTCACAGGCGCTCAACGAAATATTTTCAGTGTTATGTTATTATCTTCTTTTTTCCTGGCATAACATTATAGTTCTTTTTCTTTAATGTTTTTTGGCACCAGATGGAGTCTATACGGTGTTATGTCCATAGAGGTATTAGATAGAGTAGGCAAGCCTGGTCGAAAAGCGTCCGGTCAATAAAAAGAGAAAGAAAATCAGATGGGTGATGCTATCTCTCTCTTTTATGACGCATGCGCAGAGAATATCATTAGCTAAAAACCATACACTATACGGGAATCTCTCAGATACGCCATAGAATAAAAAATTATTTAGATTGAAACCCGATGTCAAAACGATGAATTATTACTTATTTTGTTAATAACAAAAGATGAGTAGGAAATTCAGACATAATAGTTAGTGATTTTAGCTAGGATATTACCCTTATCCTATTTTGATCGATAAGCAACAAGTAAACTTTCAGATCTCGATTGAGCAATATTGCACAATCGGTTAAATTTTTTTGTTTAAACAATGTGAATAGGAAAACAGAGTAGTCTATTCAGAATCTTATTAATAAACTTTAGTTAATTAATAGTTAGTAAATAAAGCTAGTTTGAGACGTGTTATGTTTCTAACTATCACCGATAGATAGCGATTGCGTGTCTGTATACATATTTATATGTAAGCCTGAAAACGAGGAACTCACTCTTCTACGCGACACCGGTCTAAGAGTGTCAACCTCCGAGTTCGTACTGTAGAACCTTTATCTAGTAATAAAACTGTTTTTACTAAGTTATATGGTGTACTCTTATTGCGTGCAAACATCACAGTTCTGGCGACGAGATAAAAGGAAAAATAAATAAAGAATTTTCAAAATGAGTACTACGCAAGCTGATCTAGATAAAGGATTTGAAGAGTTAAATAAACAGCGAAAAGAGATTGAGGAACAACAAAGGTCGCTTGTGCAACAAATTCAGTTTTTGGCAACTGAGCATCAGAAGTTGTTACAAGAAAAAGTTAGTATCCAAGATGATCTTCTAAAAAAATCGACGAGTACGAATGCTCAAATTGCTCCAAAGCAGATTGTTAAAGGAACAATCGGCAGTTTAAACGAATATTCCTTAAAAGATGACTGGTGTTCGTGGCAAGAAATACTGTAGCAACATTTTATAGTGAACGAGGTTGAAAAGAATAAAAAAGTGGCTTTATTTTTAACGGTGTTAGGCAGCGAAGCCTATATGTTGCTAAGAAATTTGTGTACACCGGAAGTTCCTGCCTCAAAATCAGTTGAGGATCTTTGCAAAATTATGAAGGAACATTTACAACCAAAGCCAAGTACAATTACAGAAAGGTACAAATTTAAAGAATGTCGTCAAAAAGAAAATGAAGATATAAAACAGTTCGTTACAAATTTGAAAAGGCTCTCTATCTATTGTGATTTTGGAAACAATTTGGATTTATGCATTAGAGACCAGCTAGTCTGAGGATTGAAAAACGACGCTATTAAGAAACGACTTTTGGGAGAAAAGGATCTCAACTACGAAAAGGCAATTGATATAGCAACAGCGATGGAACTCGCTCAAAAGGACACAGCAGAGATGGGTTCGAGGAATTTCAACGGCTCGATCAACTTAGTTTCCGAACGAAGTAAATATCAGCCAACGGTCCGTGGCGAGGTCAATTCTTCGAACAAAGCTACCTGTTATTGTTGTGGTAAGGTAAACCATACGGCGTCTAAATGTTATTTTCGAAATCGTACATGTAATTTGTGTAATAAGTTAGGACATTTGCAGTCCGTTTGTAAATCGAATAAGTTTAAAAGAAAATCTTGGCGTAAACCGTATAAGAATTCAACGGTATCAAAAGATAGAAAATATATAATGTTAACAATCATCATTATTTGAATGATATCGAAGATGTAACGGAAAGTTTCGAGAACCTTTTTCATTTAAAGGGGGAGAGTGTAAATAGTGTAACTCCGTACAAGGTTAGGCTTACAGTTGAGAAAGAAAAATTAGACTTTGAAATTGACACGGGTTCACCGATTACCGCTATGTCATTGACTGATATTAAAAGTTTTAATTCTTTAAAAATTTTAAAAGTAAATCCTACGAATAGATTTTTTAAATCTTATAAAGGAGATGTTCTTTCACCGATTGGTTTTGCGAATGTAAGTGTTAGTTACGCAAGTATAATTTGTAATTCGTTAGAACTATTTGTTTTTCATGGAAATAGCGTACCTATTATTGGAAGAGATTGGCTTGAAGCTTTAAAAATAATAAATTTTGATGGAAGTCATATTTCCATCAAGCAAATTCAGTCCGATTCGGACTATAAAGTCGTATATTCCGAATTTAAGGAAGTTTTTTGTGACAAATTAGGCAAATATAATGGCGGTACATTAAAGCTTATTTTAAAAGATAATGCAAAGCCTATTTTTTGTAAGCCTAGGCCAATCCCTTTTGCAATGCGTGAAAAGGTTGAAATTGAAATTAAAAGATTAGTAAATGAAGGTATCTTAGAACCGACAGAGCATAGCGAGTGGGGAACTCCTATCGTTCCTATTTTCAAAAGTAACGGTCAATTGCGCTTATGTGGGGACTACAAAGTTACTTTGAATCCGCAATTAAAAATAAACAAGTATCCAATTCCGCGCGTAAGAGATTTATTAGCTATGATTAAAGACGCTACTATTTTTTCGAAAATTGACTTATCACAAGCTTTTCAACAAATGATGTTGGATGACGAATCTCAATTGCTAACAGTTCTTTCCACACATCTTGGTTTATTTAAAGTAGTAAGATTAATGTATGGAATCGCTAGTGCCCCTAGCCTTTTTCAAGCCGAAGTTGAGAAAATATTATCCGGTTTTAAGGGAGTAATTGCTTTCTTTGATGATTTTTTGATTATGGGTAAAGATAAACCGGAGCATGATTTGCGTTTGAGACAAGTGTTGGAGAAACTGCGCAATTGTGGAATTACTGTGCGTAAAGAAAAGTGTAAAGTTGCTCAAACCGAAATTACTTTCTTAGGATTTACTATAGATAAAAACGGTGTTAGAGCCGATGTAAATAAAGTTAAAGCGATTTTAAATATAGCTCCACCTACCAATGTAACTGAATTGAAATCTTTTCTAGGAATGGCAAACTATTATTCGAAGTTAGTTCCAAATTACGCGAAAATCGTATGTCCACTTTACGATTTATTAAAAAAAAATGTCCCTTGGCATTGGACTTATGAAAGAGAAAGCGCTTTTCGTCTAGCAAAAGAAAATTTAGCTTCGAAAAATGTCTTGATGCATTATAATTTGCAACTTCCTATTAAAGTTACTTGCGACGCTTCACCTTTTGGTTTAGGCGCAGTGCTTTCGCACATTCTACCTGATGGTAATACGAAACCCGTAGCTTTTGCGTCTCGCGTTTTAACTAAAGCTGAACAGGGTTATTCACAATTGGACCGCGAAGCTCTTGGTATAGTTTTTGGAATAAAATCGTTTCATCAATATATTTTTGGACGAAATTTTATTCTAGAAACTGATCACAAACCGCTAACGTTCATTTTTGGGCCGAAAAAGGGATTACCACAGATGGCGGCGAGTCGAGTTCAACGATGGGCAGTATTTTTGAGTGGCTATAATTTTGAAATTCGCCATATTAAAGGCGTAGACAATGGCCCCGCTGATACTCTTTCTCGCATGCCATGTCTTAACCCTAATGATTCGATGATTTGCAACGATAATGATTTTTCTTATCTAAATTTTGTTGAAGAGGAAGTTAGCATTATCGATAGTAATGAAATTCGTTTGCAAACATTAAAGGATCCGGTTTTAAGTAATGTTCTTAAATTTATTTCTTCGGGCTGGCCTTCAAAAGTGAATGATAGCTATATTCCTTATAAAAGTAGAGAAAATGCCTTATCAGTGGAAAACGGTTGTATCATGTGGGGACATCGCGTGGTGGTACCTAAATGTTGTCGTAAAGAATTGTTAACGGAATTGCACGGTGCTCATTCAGGCGTTGTAAAAATGAAAGCGATCGCCCGCTCTTTTATATGGTGGCCAAATATAGATGCTGATATTGAGAATTTATCTAAATCATGCAAACTATGTTTGGAAAATTCTGCGAATCCGCCACGTTTCTCGTTAAAAACATGGAAATAGCTAGATGGTCCTAACAGGCGTTTATACTTAATAATTATAGACGCATTTTCGAAGTGGGTGGATATTCAGGAAATGTCTGACATTACGGTAACAAATACTATTAGAGCTTTCAAGCGATATTCTTGGGGTTTACCTTCTGTTTACATTCTGTTCTTGGGTTTTACCTCTCAAGATCGTTACCGATAATGGCCCTTCATTCACTGCTAAGCCTTTTCGGATATTTCTTGAAAGTAATGGCATCTTACATATTTTAACCCCTCCGTATCACCCCGCTTCGAATGACGCTGCTGAAAATGCCGTGCGAAGTTTTAAATCAAAATTTAAAATCTTAATGAAGGAATCAAACGCTGATAAAGAGTAAGCTCTGTATAAATATCTTTTGCATTATTGTTCGTCACCACATTGCACAATAGGCTGTAGCCCAGCTGAACTACAATTAGGACGTTCTATTCGAACGCGTATAGATGCAGTTCGTCCGAATCTACGAGATCATGTCGAAAAGGAGCAAGATAAACAACGTATGTACTTTCATGGAAAACACTCCAAACACTTTAACATCAGCGACTCGGTCATGGCAAAAGAAAAAAAAGGGCATTAAATTTAATGATATTCTTAACAGTGAATAGTAATAGTGAGATAAAAGCCAAGGTGCAAAGGAGCGGAAATCGCTAGTCAGTGAAATAGTAAAATTTTGAGCGCGTGTACGTGTCTAATTGTCATTTAGGCAAAGGATAAGGAAAAGGGTAATTCAATCTTTTCGTGACATGTGCATGGTTTTTGTAACCGCGGAGACCCGT
>UCOM01004518.1:0-12056 GCA_900474385.1 Ormyrus pomaceus | reverse complement strand
CATCAACTAGAACCGCATGACAACCTTTGACGGGACCTTAGCAGGCAACCTTATGAGGACCTCATTATCTATTCAGGGGGCCTGCTAAACTTTCTACTCGGGGTGTAGCAACTGTGCCGACTACATATTATAACCAAAATATAATTTTTTGACATAAACAAATAAAATAGCTCAATGGTAAAGAGCTTGCCTGGAAAGATTAAGGCTCTGGGTTCAAATACGGATTCGAGAATTTTTTTTTTCATTTTTTTTATTTTTTCGTAGTAAAAATCAGCTTAGATAAGGCTTTATTTTGAGAAAAATTCATAATATTTGCGACAAGGTCTATTTAAAAAGTATAACTAAAGTATATTTGGTAAGAATGTGGAATATATTGCAAGTATAAGTCCCAAGTATTAGTAAAAATATTGCAAACGTCTGAGCGATGTGTTGGGTAATGTAGATTTGCAGAAATATTGCAAATGCATTGGATAATTATAATCCAATACATTGCCAATATATTGCTAATAGAAATATGCAATACATTGGCTATACTATTTATTTTTACGTGGGACGCTGGAGTCGTTTGACAATTTATTTCGTAAGACGAGGAGATTTCGCTTTTATTTCGATTTTTCTAGCACTGTTTTTCGAGGTTCGAGGCGAATACTTGTTCTCTAATTAAATTACCTGTCAAAGGGTTTCGCCGCGAGAAAATTTTTCTTAATATTTGGAAATTAATTATTTGGAAATGCTGATTCAAACAATAAACGTACTCGTCCATTTCTTAAACACCAAAATAAACGCATCGACAAAGCCAGCAGAGCCATTAACAGCAGATCCACTCGATCCCCGTTCCTCCCCTCGGCACGCGAGTCCAGTCGCCCGGCTCGGCAAACGAAATAAAGCCGCGCGTCACGCATCGGCGGAGCGACGAAAGTGACAGTTAGGCGCGCGCGCAGGATTATTAGCGGCCCCGACGGGTAAAACTGCCGGACGCGTCAATCACAGACGCCCGGCTAAGAAAAGTCCGTCCCTCCCTTCCGCGGAGCCGATAAATATATTGCCCGCGCGCGGCTCTCCCCGAGGTGTCACGATCGAGGCTCCGAGCCCAAATTGCTCGGAGCCCCGATCGGCCTCTCGTTTGCCGTGGGATTAGCGGCGCGTTAATACTCCTCGACGAGTCTCCCCGCTCGCGTGGCTCTGACTGACGCGAGCACTGGCTTTATTTGCCGGGTGCTGCCGATGGACTGGTCTTTGTGACGGATATATATATATACTTGTGTCTTTATATAAGTATGTATTATTGTTTTTTCATTCTTGTTTTTCAAGTCGATCGGATCGATCGATTTTATCTTCGGTTATACGAATACGGCATTGTAAAATCCTTATCTCATCGGGCGCTGCTCATTAACAATACGTATCTCTTCGTATACACTCGCTCAACGCCACGCGTAAAACGGCGATTCGCGCGCGAAAGAAGGAAAAGGCTTTCCGGCAATCCGTGAAACGGGGAGAGAGAGAGAGAGGACGACACGACGAGGGGCTTAAAGCGCGGCGGGGCAGGTTTAAGGCCAGCGGCGTCGCGACTTAAATAATTCAAGTTGGAGCCCGGTGTCGGGCGCGCGCGTTTAACGACATAACGAACTAAACTCCCTTTCTGCTCGGAGCCCCGCCGCCCGCGCGCGGCGGACGGACCGCGCCGTAGGGATATTAGCGGCGCCGATAAGCTAATCTCTTTAGCGATACGAGCCTCTCCCTCTCTCTCGGCTCTCTCGCTGAAAGCGAATATCCTTTGTCGGGGAACTCTGTCATAAAGACGCCGCCGTGGCTTTGATTTTCGTTTTGCCGCCCGGAGGACTCTAACGAGGCTACGATTGGTGCGGGGAGCTTTTTTCGAGGACTCGCGGAGGAAGTTCCGAGAGGACGGGAGTTGTTATTGCGGTTGAATTGTTTGTTTTATTGACTAATTAGGTAGTTCTAGATGTACGTATAATATATTTTTACTCGATTTGATGATTTTAATGATCGGTTTGATGTTATAATTTGGGTCGGTTATATTTTTGTTGCGGCCATCAATTCGATTGGGAAACAAATGGTCAAATCGCTCCTGATATAGCAAACTCGATCGCGGTAATGGCAGAGCGAAGTATTGCAATTAAATTTACCAATTGATGAATTCTATTAAACTTCCTTGTAAAATGAATTCAATTTGGCGCCGAACACTCGGGCAGAGACTCTCTCGTTAATTTTTCAAGGCTCCCGTGTAATGGAATAATCAGCAGCTGATAATTGCCGCGCTAATAATTAACGCAAAGCAGGTTACCGAAATACGAAATCCGGCATAACGAATTTAAAGCTCACAGACCCCCGCCGCGGATTCGCGAAATCTCGCCTAAAAAATTCAGGCGTCGCGATCTCCCGAAATCCACATTCCCGGACAAATTAGAATTCGAAAACGAAGCGGCCCCCGCGCGAGGAGGAGAAGCAAAAAGCCGAGAGAGAGAGAGAGGATAAAACGGGAAAAAGCTTCGGGAAAAGAGAGAGTCTCGGGCGAGAGAAGAGAAGTAGTTTCGCGGCGGGCGGCTCTTCTCCCGGGACGTGACTCCTCTCTCCGATACACAGAGGCGAGATGCATTATGGCCGGGCAAGATCCAAAATCGATTTCCATCCCCGTGTAAGCGCGCGCGGCGCGCTATTGGCGCCCAAGGAATTCCTCTTGTTTTATCCTCCCTGGAAAACCCCTCCCCTTTTTTACGATTTCCACCTCTCCCGAGGAGAGGCTAATCGATTCCGATTTCAGGCGTGACGCGAGCAATTTTTCGATTACGCGCCGAGAGAGAGAGAGAGGGAGAGCGCGGGAAAAAGTTTTTGCGCGCGCGGGGACTGCGGATAAATGCGGGGAAAACGAAATTGAAAGTTTTAAGTGCTGTTTAAATGCTTGGGAATCAAGTTTGGGGGCGAACTACCGAAGCTGGGATAATTGAATGAAGATTTGTTTCGGGGACCGGGCGAGTTTTTCTTTGCTCGGGGAATGTAGTTATGTAAAGCAGCGCACTAAGCTCGGCTAAATCGGCGCGCACTTATCGGTTCTTACTCGAGGAAAGAAAGATTCGCCGAGAGGTGAATTTGTTATAAAGGAAGATTAAGTTTCTGACCTTTTTTTTTTTTAATGAAATCCCTTAAATGGCATTTCCGATTGTTTCTCGCGGAATCTGATCGTGGGAATCTTAAATTGAAGTCATTTTCTAATAATAAGTTTTCGTTAAAAGGGGAAATTAGTATTTAAAAGATGAATGTGAAATAATTTGATTTGATCGTAATAGCGTTGACTGGACAAGAGATAGTAACGGATTATAAGAATAAATTCCCTTTTTATTTGAGTTTCGCCCCTCAGCTTTGCCGACCTTTCCCAAATAATCTCGCTAATTGAAAGAAATCCATATTCTATCAATAAAAAAGTATTAACCGCCCTCCGAGACTTAATCCCCCCAGAACTTGTCGGAAATAACTCCCCCGGAGACTTCAATAAGTCGTTCGAAACAAGAGATATCTAATTACCTCGAAAAATTTCTCGAAATAAATCGAATCGGCCGACGTATATCCATCCCTTTTCCCAGGAAGCGCCGAAAATTAGAATGTCCGCGTAAAAATTCCGGAGCGCAGAGAGAGAGAGAGAGAGAGAGAGAGAGGAAAAAAAGAACGGAGAGCGGGGCGCTCGATTTTTCCTCCCCGGGCGGTTCCCTCGTCTTTCTTTCTACCTTTGCTTCCTCGTTTTTCCCGAGGACTTTCGATTAGGCGGTCTAGCGGAGCGGAGCTGGTCTTAAAACTCTGAGCTTCTTCGTCCCCCTCCCTCCCACCCTCCGTTTGGATAAACTGCATTAAAGTATTTAAGAAGAAAAAAAAAAGAAAAGAGGAGGGAAAAATCAGGCGGCGGTCGGAGGGGTTAATCCGCGGTAGTAAGCCGAAATAAGTGCGTGATTGGACGGGGGAAGGGGGGAGCCACGTCCGAACTTTTCGAAGAGAAATTTATTGTTATTTAGCCGCGCCTTCTCAAGCTTGATAAGGCGAGAGCCCGAATTATTTGCGCTCCGCTGCCGCGCGGCTTAACTTTCGGATCCCGCCCGGTTAAACGGCTTCCGCGGACGATGCCCGAGTTCCTTTATTTTTATGAGGATCTTCCCGTTAATTTCTTTCTCGAGATTTTGAGCTGCTCTCGTCTGTCGGCGAGGAGCTTCTTACGGGCAGTTGAGGGGATGAAGGAGAGATTGATTATGGTAAGGTGCAGTTTTCAACGAAATAAAGTTGGAGAATATATATGCATATTGCTTTTTCGCGAGGAAATATAAGTTTTTTAAAATAATTTTTAATGCTCATGAAAGATTTTATTAATTTTATGTTTTCTAACTATATTTTTTCTCTGCAGCCACAGAAAGTTTTTAATTTTGATTATATATAAAGAATGTTTCTCCATTTTAGAATAACACGTGCTGTGGGACTCACTTGTCCAGCGTCACTGAACAGCCATGAAAAAATTATATATGCGATAGACAGAAATCCGTCTCCAGGAAGATTTACGACTGCAAGGCAAATGTTGATTAGATATTGGTAAAATATAATTATAGCCCTGCTATCATATTATTCACTGTTAACATGTTCAAATTTTATTAGTATTAGTTTTAATTATAATATTATACTGTATTTTATATTTATATTCATGACTGGCGACTACCGCCTATGTGTCTTGCATAGTTTAGTCGCCAGTTTAAATCCGGACCTGCGAACAGGAAATATCGTTTTCATCTGCAGGATACAGCGATTATTTAAGGATTATTGTATATATACTCATACTGTAGTGTGTTTCTATGTTATATTAATTATATAACTCTGGATTAATAAATAAATAAATATAAACTGATACAAAAAATCAATTAATCCAGATGATCGAGCTTCGACAGAAATAGCGAAAAACATAATCAACGTACAGATCGGCAATTGACTCGAAAGTGAAAAAAACGCACTCGAACGTTTTCCATCTCCTCCACCGGCGGCAATCTCATACGTATCGCGGTTACCGTAAACCGCAGTACCTCCGGCAGCTCCGGTGACGGGGGGGGGGAGAGGGCCGATCCTCCGGCGTCGAACCTAATTGACAACGAGGCGCGCGCGCGTCGGAAGTGCGGATCGAAGCGTCCGCGATTAAAATTTACTTATTCAGGCGCAGGTTTGTTTGTCAACTAACGGAAAGCTGCTGCCGTCGCCGCCGCTACCGAGTCCCTCTCCACTCACTCTCTCTCTCTCTCGCGACAACTTCGTTATCTCGCCGACTGAGCTTGGAGAGCATAAGCAAATCGCGCGCGGCTCGCCTCGCCTGTAAGCCGTCGCGGTTAATCGCGGATGATTTTAATGAAATTCGACCGGTGCGCGGCGCGGAGGAGAGAGAGAGAGGCGCGTAATTGACGACGGGATGAAATGGCCCGCTTTAAGCGCGCCGCGGTGCAGGGCTTATTTTCGATTAACTCCCCCGCGCGCTTCCTCCGACTTTGCGCGGGGATTGAGCCAATAAGAGCGGCTTTCGCGGTGCACAAGCGCCTGCTTACCTGATTCTTTTATGACGGCGCCGCGTGCACTTTGCGGCTATCAATTATTTCGAAGCGCCGGGGAAGCGCCCCGGAGTTGTTTGCCGAGTGGAAGGCGCCTCCGGATTAAGTGATGGATTGTTGTTAATGCAGTGTTTTCGGGCTCTTTAGCCTGCTTGTCGGAGGGCGCTGTTTGGTAACGCGTCGGCCGAGGGATGAGCGCCGGCTCCCGAGCTATAGTTGCTCGAGTAACTTGCGTTTTAAGAAGTTTGTATTGTTTTTCATTTTTTAACCGCCGCGAGGACTCTGATCGAAGCCGAAAGGAGCACTTAGAGATGAAAAATGTTATTTCGCAACCTTTAACCAAAGTGTTATTTTACGTAAATCTCGCTAAGAATTAAGTAGAAGGTACACTTGAGATCGAACACGCATATTTTCCTTACACAAAGTTTTTACTAAATTTTCATTAATTACGAAAAAAACTGAAATTTTCATTAATACCAAATGCTCACAACCCATTGTCTCCTCGCCGCTGCCGTTCACCTACAGATTCCCTTATAAACAAGCATCTGCAACAAAAGTACCCCGTCGCAGCCACCCCCAGTCGCGAAAGATACGAGTGCGTCGCGGCGGCTGAAAGGCAGGAAGGAAGGAAGGAAGTAAGTTCCCTCGCCGTGGTGGGGGGAGTGCAAGTATCGCAAGCTCGCCAGAATTCCGGGGGGCCTTATTAAAGATGCGCCGGGCTTGCGCGCGGGGGGCTTCGCCGTTAATGAAATGCCCCTGGAAGCCTCTCTCCCCGCGCGCTCTTTGCCGAATTCATTTCCGCGCCGCGCGGGAAGAAAAAGCGCCCGTCCCACAAAAGTGTCTCGCCTCCCTCTCTGTGCTACCCCGTCGTACGTGGATGGCGCTCCTCCTCCTTTCTTCGCCGAACTCGCTGCGTCTCTTTTATTCCCCGGGCGCTTTCTTCGCGGGCCGAGCCTTTCACCGGGGAAGGGGCTGCATCGCGCCGTTTTGTCTCCTCGCAGCGGCGGCAGCCGCCGCTACTGCAGGCTTGGATTGATGTCGGAGCCCCTTACGCTCGGCTAATTCGTCTCAAAGGCGATGCCGCGCTTCCTTCTTTTTTTTTTGGCTTTTTCTTCTCTGGCTCTGGACGCGAGTTGGGACTTTTGCTGGGATAGGCAGCTTTTGCCTTTCTTGGGTGGAGGCTGCTGGCGGAAGTTACTTGGTAATGATTTTTGATAGATATTGAAAAAGTCTTTTGATGCATCGTTATAAACTAAATAAGTTTGCAAATTTGACTGACATTTTTACTGATTCACCGTTGACTCTTATTCAAAAATAAGATTCTTTTTTAAGTAACAAACTATTATTATTTCGTCAAAACAAGAAACTAATAAGAATTCATTAAATTTTCCTACTATTCAATCGAAAACGCATTCTTATTCGCATAAAAAAATCTTCTTCCCGTTCGAATAAATCCCTGTAAATCCCTCAACAATCATGCACGCACGCATTCGAAAAGAGTTCCCTTTCCTCGGAAGACAAAAAAGAGCCCGAAGAAGGCAGCCCCGAACCTCGCCGACGTACGAGCCAAGAAAAAGAATAAGCGCCGAGCCGCGAAACTGCAAGATCCGCACGCTCCGATCCAAGTCCGCGACAATGCAGGAATTGTCGCGACGGCCAAGTCAGCAGATACACACGCTCCTCTCTCTCTCTCTCTCTTTCTCCTCTCCTTCCTTCCCTCCCCCGTACACACGGGGTGGGCTTTTATTCCCTCCGCCTCTGCAGCTTTCATCCCGACGCCGAGCTTAACCTCCTTAAAGGTCTCGCGCGGACGTTTTACGGGGTAGAAGCGCCGTCGTCCTTTCAGCAGCGCGGCCGGGGGGAATTAGCAGGAGAAAGTGACGATGCGGAATCAAAGGCGCCTTTCTTGCTCTCTCTCTTTCTCTCTCTCTGCGAGAAAACGCGCCCGAGCAGAATCGAAAAATGCTTTTGACATTGGCGCGCTGTAGCTGCTCTGTGGCCGATGCAGCTTTGTTTTTTAATTCTCCCTCTCTCTCCTGGGATTTCAATTAATTTGCGATTTTTTTTTTCGGTGCAAAGGAGCGAAGGAGCTCCTTTGATGCGAGAGTCAAGTGGCGGGATTGATGCCGACTTAATTGCCGGCGGAATTCTTTTGTGCACGTTTGCTCGGCGAGAAATTATTAAAAAAAACTGGGTGCCCTTTGACGCTTTTTCTCAGCTGCCGCTTGGAATTTTCTCGGACTCGGGAATTGAGGTGTCTAATAATTAATCTCGAAGAACGAAGTATAAAATTAGAAATAGTCGCTTTGCGAGCGAATGTAGAGTGAGAATGCAGTGGAAACAGGTCATGCTTGATATCCAAATGCGTGCTTGACTCCAAATAACAGAATAGCAGCAACGGATATGAAAATCTGAGATAACTTATCAAGAATCAAAAGTGTCCCATTTCAGGAACTTCTGGCAGAGACGCTTCGTTTTATCAACATCCTGTCTAGAAATCAACGTGAATTCGTTTCATCAGGTCAGTGACTATCTGGTAAATGATGAACTGGCACACAAAAACTAGTTTCTTTTTATCTCCCTTTGTCTATTATTTGCAGTTTAAAATAAACGGACGAAGTTAATCATTGTACTCGTTGCAAAACAATAATAGAAAGGATGTTCAAAGCTCAGTAGTTCAAATTGATTTTTCAGAGTGGGAAGTGAAGTGCCTTGTAAATAAGCTTACAAAGTAATTTTATCCAATTGATCGTACTCGTTTTAAATTCGAGAGTTCGACTTGATTTAACAAGCATTCATTCCAGACATCGCTTTAAAACATTCGAGGGTACTTTGGTTAAAAACTTCATTCCGGCCTTCCAATTTCTCCGTCAAACCCCCAAAAATATCTTGATCCAAAAATTCCGGAAAACTGGCGATGCCATCAATAATCGTTGCCGGGGCGCCAATCTCGCGTACATACACACAGCCTCGAAGTGGATGCGGGGGGATAGCACGAGAATTTGTATATTCGGCGCGAGCCCGGCAAGTTTTCTCGCGCTCGAGAGATTGAAAAAGCCTTTGCATCGCGTATGTACGAGGTTACGCTCTGCCTCCACCCCCTCCCCCTCTCTCTCTCTCTCACTCCTGCTGCGGCAGCTTCGCGAATACATCCGACACCTCGCGGGAATTGGCAATTTGTTTGCAAATTTCCCTGGGAAACGGTCTTTCTCGGCTGGCGCTATGCAACGCTTGATGCGCATAGATCCGGGAGAGGAGGAGAGAGCGGGGAGGAGAGGGAAAGACGAAGGAGGAAAATGCTGCGGGAATTGCCGCTGCGCTCCTCGTTTCCCTAACGAAGTTCCCTGGCTCCTCCTACCCCCCCCCCTTTTTTTTGCAGTTGCGTAATTGTTTATAACGTGGCGAAGGTATGCCGGAGGGGGGGGAGGGCCTCGAGGCAACGATCGTTTTCGACGTTCGTACGTCGGGCTGCTTTGAGAGCGCCGCCGAGTTGCCGCGGTTGCCGCGAGCTAATCGCGTTTGGTTTATAGCTTCCGCTCGTTTCAATTTGTTTCTTTGATTGTCTTGGGGGCGAATTTTGTTTGCGCTCTCGCGTAATGCAGATTAAGAAGAATAATTAGAGAACGCGCGGGGGCAAATGTATGCTCGGAGAAAATTAATCTATTATTTTAATAGGTTACTCGAATTCATTTGCTTTCATTATCTTCGTTCGGATAACTTGATTTCGCTAAATATTCCGAGACTCGGCTTCAAGGCGCAAATTTTCATATTTATTATTAATGCATTTCTTACTAAGTTTTCATTTTCGCTAATAAATAATCGGCTCTAACAATAATCAATCGAACTCCAGCACACCTCCGGAAGCGAATGGAATTAAATCATCAAACTCCCCGAGCTCATAGCGGAGCAAAAATCGCAGATCGAAACGGACGTATTCTCGCGCGAGTGATATTCCGCGTCTCACGTATATATCTCTAACGATATAAACCATCGAGAGAGAAAAGTGGCAGGGCAAATTTGTCCCGACGGCGGCACCTGCCCACCTCCTTTGGCGCGGGCCTTCGAACCGGAAGCGGCGAGAGACCTTCGCCGATCGGTCCTTTCTTTTTCTGCAGTCGGCGCGCCTTCCGCCACCCCTGCCCCCCCTCCCCCCATCTTCCTCTCCGATCCGATAAACGAAGTGACAATGCGATTTATCGAGATTTTTTCGCGCGCCGCCCGGAAGCGCCTCCTTGGCAACCGGCCTGAGTCTGGCCGCTGCGTGGGAATCAAGCATTTTTTGGATCTCGTTGCGCTGTGCTCGAGATTTTTAGCGCTGGAATTTTGGGGGGATTTCGTTTAGGAGGGTGGGATTAGCTTCGGATTAAATCGGATATTAGTTTTGTAATGATTGTGGTGAAAAGTGTCGATTTATCAATAGACGATAAAGATATTCCATTGGCATCGATTCTCAATCTACATAACAAAACGTAATTAGTTAATCGCCATCGAGATTATCTTTGCGCAAATAAGCTGCGTCAAATAAACGGATAATCAATTTTCGGTTCGATTGTCGGGGGGCCCTGTAACCGCATTTCTTGCCTGTCGTCGCGTCGGGCGCCCGGCAATATTACGAAATAAATCACGTTTCAGCTTGCGGAATATTATCGAACCGCGTTCGCGACTTCCACGGAGAGAGAAGACGTCGGAATTGGCGCCAGTGGTAAATTAATCGAAGTCAATTACGAATCTCGATAATCGCCGTCACGGCTTTTCACCTCCTCTCCTCCTCCCGCCCGGCAAAGCTCGCGTATCTATATCTGTCTGTCTTTCACTCGCGAAATCCGGGTCATCGACGTTACGTCGAACGGCCCGCCGCCGCGCCATAACCCATCTATCAATTCGCCGGAGCAGCGGCGCGCGCGTCTCTGTGTACGTTAGCTCCCCGGAGTGCATTGCAATTTCTCGGCTCTTTTGATCGAATCCGATTCCGAGCCGGTATGTACATAGAAATTGCTCGAGATTTTTACGTTTTGGGGGATTTTTTTTCCGTATTTACATTTTTTTTCTTTTTTTTTTTATTTCGTCCGTTCGCCCGGCATTTTCGCTCGACCTGACCGTTGGTGCGCCTTTTTTTTTGTTTTGTTTACTGTGCTTTGCGGTGTGTGCTCAGGCAATTGGGACAGTGTATTTTGATGGAGGGAAATGTTCGGCGGCTGAGAAATTCGAGTGTAATATGAAAATTATGAGCTGCGGGAAATTTTATGCATATTGAAAATCTAATATACGGAATATTGCTGATATGAGCTGCTGGTGTGAAAAAAGAGAACATGTGCATCTTTTGAAGCATTTGAAGCTTGCACAAGAGGCATGTAAATTTAATAAATATTTACAAAAAATTTATAAAAAAAGTATTTAAAAAAATACATTTATATATGTATTAATTTAATTTTTTTCTTTTGTAAACATTCGAAGTACTTTTTAGAATAAAAAAACATTGCTTTAGATACCGTTATTTTAGTAATAACTAAATTTGAACTCGTTGTTAAAAAAGTAATAAAAGTTTCTGAATAGCGAAATGCAACAAGCCGCGTAATATCAATATCCAGAAAACCTTTTTGGATAAAAAGTATACATCTGAATCTACCTTCACCTCAAAGCCCAACAATTTCTTCTATTTAGCAAATAATTTATCCTGCAGAATTCTAAAACTAGGTTACTCCAGCCATCTATTACCAGCACCTTCTCCGAGGCAGCGAACCCCATCCAATTCCTACAAATCACCCCAGCAGCGTCAATCCAAAATCCAGCTCTTCTCGGGGGCGCGTCCGAATCATAAGATTCGGCGACAAGTTCGAGCGATAAATCAATCCGAACGGGCCGAACGCAAAAGTCGCGGCCATAAATAACCATCGGGATCTTTGTGAAATCCGAGAGAGCGACACAAAGGGAGCAGCGCGGATTCGATTATCGGCCTGTCGTCGGCTCATATTTCGGAGACGCGAAGCCTTCCCGGCTCCTCCGCGCGTCCGGATGCCGCGGTCAGGCGCCTACTGCCTCGATTTTGGCTTTTGCGCGCAAGTTTGGTCTTGGAATTCTTCTCGTTCGGAATGGCAGAGAGGCTGAATGGAGTTTTGGGGAGGCAGGGGTTTTTTTTTCAGAGGCGTTGGAATTTGATTTACCGAGGTGTCAGTCCCGTTCGATGTTGCGATAAAAATGGAATTTTAAAAAATTTGTGAAATGTCTTTTGACGTGTTTTACATGCACGTATATTTGGCCCGTAAAACAAATGAAAAGTTTTATAAACTAAATGTTTTTTAATTATTTTATAACAAAGTTAATTTAAGGGAGTACTATCGGTACCGGGCGAGTCAAGCGCGCGTTTAACTGTCTTTGACTTCCGTGGTACTTTGATTTGGCAATGTCGCACAATCGTTTGACCGTCTTGTGTAGTTTTCTTCTGCTTGTTTGAAATGTGAAATCTTTGCTTACCTT
>UCOM01004517.1:0-12152 GCA_900474385.1 Ormyrus pomaceus | reverse complement strand
TCACTCAAAGAAAAACTCGCGTTCGCGCGGTGCGTGGATTTGGCTCTTCCGGTGCAGCCGTGTCGCCGATCCAAGCGAGAATGTCGAGCTCTCGCGCGCATCGACCCGCCCGGCGTCGATCGCGCCCCTCCCTTATCGCTTTTCGCGACGTTGCCGTACACGCACCCCCGCGGCGCGCACGGCGCTCGCCCGAAAGAGTCGCTTTCGGTGCGAGTCAGGCTCGCGGAGACGCGCGAGATTCCCAAGCGGAATCTCCACGCGTCACAGTATTTCAATTACAAAATATCCATAAAATTAACAAATTTTCGGTGAAATCATCAGAAATTTTATGAAATCGATAGAACATTTATTGCATATATGTAATAGCATAAGACAGGATAGATTTGTAGCCTAGAGATTTGAAAATTAATTAATTCAAAGATAAAGAAAGGCAAGAAAGTAAGGCGTTTCCGTTACCTTTTCACACTGAAGTTAATAAAAACTAAGCAAAATTATGAGTGAGAGTGAGAGAGAGAGAGAGAGAGAGAGAGAGAGAGAAGGAGGTACAAAAATCTCGTTGAAAAATTTATAAATTATTATTAACTGCTTTCGCAATATTCGAGTTTTAATGTTTCGAATAGAAGCGAGGGTATTTAAACTTTCTGTAAACAGCTGATTTCTTAGAAGCCGGCCCGGCCGCGCTGCGTAGCCTCATTGCTTCCTCACTATTAAATGATTTGCATTTAATTTTTCAATTGTTATTTTGTACTTATTTATTATATATAGTTATATACATGTGTGTGAACTCGGAGTAAAACTTATTTATAACTATAAAAAATGAAAATAATTTAATCCGTGGTAAAATTTACAAACTTTTTGTCAAATTTACTACTGGTTTATATTATATATATATATGTCACACACACACACATCTGTATGATATAATAAATAGCACAAACAAACAATATTAATGTAACATACAAATCGTAATATGTAGACAGCGCGGTCAGCTGACTTTGTAAGAAAAGAATCGACTTATATTTACAATAAATAGAGAATTATATTTACAAATAGATAGACAAAAAACATCTTTAAAATAAGTAATAACTTTACTTTAAAAATACTATAACGCTTAGATACAAATCAGAATTAATTATCCATTGTTGCTGCTTATCTGGTTTCGTCGGAAAACGAAAAAGCCGATACCCATTTTGTGGTCCATTATTGCATCGGGAATATTTACACCTATCGTACACACTATGTTTGCTAAGCATAATTGTTCGTGTGCTTTAAAGTCTTTTAAAAGTGCACAAGAGCGTTTTGCAGGTTGATAACCTGCAAAAACTTTTGCAGCTTCGCGAATCGTCCAGCTTCTCAATAAAGAAAGCACTTTTTAAAAAGCACAATGCAATTCACACTTAGTCTAATTAATGAGTACACACGTATCCAAATTAAGTAAGTACATTATTTAAAATGTAAACGATTTTATTCTCTTTAAAAACCAATGCACTCGTGCGACGGAAATTTGAAGATCTGAATAAACAAATGCAAGCGCTAAAATTCGCGCGCGCATTATTGTAGTTATAAAAATATATATGTAATTTCGCGCGCGTATTTAAAATATCTTCTTCTATAAATTACTCTTTATTAATGTAATATTTGAATTAATAATAAAATATTTTTAACAATAAAATAATATGTATAAACAAAATGCTTTAAATCGTCATTTTTCAAAAATTTAAAGCGCTATAACATTCTACGAATAAAAATAAGAAACCATCGTTCTAATTATTACTTTTATTCGATGCTTCATTTATTCGTAAAATCGATATAAACAATTAGCGTCCCGAAAGTTAGCTTCCATCTATGCTCTAATAAATAGAAAGCGGATTAAAAAAGCATAGAACAGGTTTTTTATTTTTCGACGCAAAGTAAATAGCATTTAACATTATTTAAATAGCATTTCAAATTATTATAATAGCATTTAATATAATTTTTTGAAACAATTAATATGAGAAAAGGAAAAAATTGTCAACTTTTCTTGTTTGTAATAATTTTACGAATAAATGATGCATCGTCTAAAAAAATGAATAAAAATTTCTTATAAATATCTAATTTGTCAGTGTAGAATATAACGTCTTCATTTTTTCAAATTTTATAATTATTATTTAAACAATTTACTGTGTAATAAGAAAAACATTAAAATTCTCCATGTTTTTCCTTTTTGCAAAATTAATTGTTTAAAGAAATATTGTTTAAACAACTTGTTTAAAATCGTCATTTTTTAAAAATTTAAAGCGATGTAATGTACGAGAAAAAATAAGAAACTTTCTTTCAAATTTCTTTTTTATGCGATGCTTCATTTATTCTTAAAATTAATATAAGTAATTAACGTAGGCAAAGTTGGCTTTCGTCTATATTCTAATAAAAAAGTAGAGAACAAGTTTCTTATTTTTCGACACAGATAAATAGCGTTGAAAATTGTCCCAAAATTAGAAATTTAAACAATTTGTTTAAACAATTCATGTTGCAAATAGAAACATTTTCGACTTTGCGAACGCTAATTGTAAATTAGCGTTCGCAAGAATACAAATATGTTTCTTATTTGTCATTTTAAATAGGAAGAAATAAATAAATCTGTTGTAAAATAAATACATAAGTAAATAAATTTTTTTAATAAATTATTAAAATTGAAAGATGTAATAAAATTTTATTTAAATAGTTACAAATAATAAATACAATTGTAGACTTTTTACAATTTATATAAATAATACATAAATATTATAACAGGATGTATTATAATGTAATGTTTATTTAAAATATTCTATGTTAATTTCAGTAAAAAGATATTGCAATATAATGTATTGTCATAACTTATTACATTTGAAAATAGATAAAAAAAAATATGACTAGTTGGGCTCGAACCCTGTCCTGCGACGCGATAAGCACACATGTAAACCACATCGCTATCGTATAATCGTATTATAATGAGCGAAACTAATATTTTAGTTGCGATCCCCAGTCAGGGTTTGAAATTATAATTAATCAATTAATTATTTATAAATAACTCTTAATTAACTTTAATGAAAAATATATAATGGAAAATAATACATTTCGATAGCCTATTCTTAGCTGTATTATTATAAGTCATTGTTAATAATCTTTAACTGTTTACAGCTAACATATGCACGAAAGGCTTCAATAAAACTTATATAAAAAAAACAATCTTCAACTGTAGTTTAACAGCTACATAAGAATTTCCAATACAGGTTAATTCGATCGCCTGTCCGCGAATTAGCGGAAGAATCAAACAACAATGCACCGGCGCATTATTTTCATATGTACGCGCGTGGTCGTCCGCTTTTCTCCCTCCCCTCATTTCGGCAACTTCGGTTTTACGTGTATAGTACCTGGGTACTAGAGGCAAGAGGCAGCAGCTCTTGCGGCGCTTTACTGGCCTCACTTTTTCCTACGGTCTCTGGCAATCTCCCTACTCATCTCTGATTCAATTAAGAAGTGTTCGGGACAAAGCCTTGCCGACCGCTCGCCTAGTTCTATCCGTAACAAGAAGTAAAGTTATATAAAAATATATTTCTTTTCAAAATGCAAATTTGTAAGAAAACAGATGTTTTTCTTTTATTTAAAAAAGTTTCATATTTTTACTGACAAGGAGAGTATACGGCATTTGGGTAATGGATTTTCCTGTAACTTTGGGATATGTTTTCTAATGTTAAAATATGAACCCTGTTGAAAAAAGTTACATGATATTTGTACCTAAAAAAATTACCTAAAATTTTTAGATGATTTTTGTTTCATTTTGTCATATGATATTTTCACTTAATTTTTTTATATCATTTTTTACCAAATTTTTTTACCTGATATTTTTACATGATTTTTTCTTAAGTAAAGTTTTTAGGTGACTTTAATGTATGGGATTAAAGGTTTTTAAAAGTAACATTATATATAACTTCCAACAAAATGTATTATTGTGTAAAATAATGTTTATTATTTTATTTACAAAAAAATATTACTATTATCAATTTACAAAGTGACTGCATTAAACATAGAATGTTATTTATTGTTGAAAAACGGTTTTCTTACAAGTAATATCATGGAAAATACATTTTAATTACAATCCTTATATGGACAAGTATATTTAATTTTTACAGATGTAAACTTTTTTATAACTAATATTTACAGATGTCAAGAAAAAAATTAAAAATCAAAAAGCAACAAAAATCGCCGAACCGTTCGTTGTAAATATAAATACAGAATTTTAATAACTTGGAAGGACAATCTTATTACTTATTTAAATTGATAAGTACAGTTAATGTTTATAACATGTGTTACCGGTCAATATCTTAGAATAATTTTAATAATATTTAGTATGCTTAATCAACTTCTTTAAAATGTCTTTAATAATGACAAAGATTTGGCACAGCGCATATATATTTGTTCGGTTCAGCCGCTATATATACACAAATTTTAGCAATATTTTCAGTGCTTAAAGAAATAATATCATGAGAAATGGTTATAACTCTTTTTACCGGGAAATCGTTAAAAATATCTTCTACATCAATAACTTTAAAAAGTACATATTCACTGTAGGTAGCTTCATCAACAATGATATCTCTTAATTGGACATACCTATTATCATGGGTGATTGCGAACGAATTATCAGACCTTAAGCTCTTTCTCTTTGAAGTAATATGGAGGCTATTATTTTTGACCATTTTACTATAAGTTCTAGATTCTTCAGATAACTGCAATTGATTTCTCCATCTTCGTTTTGTTGATCGATTGGGACCAAAATATCTCGCATGGTTTAAATGTACAGAAAATGTGGCATAATCATTATTATCAATATAACGTATGTAAGAATGAACTGGTGAATTTGGCTTTGTATCTAAATATTCACGCAAGATTATTTCAGCTTGGTTCATGCTGATTGATCTAGTTAATGGGTGAATAAGTCCTTTAGCAGCATGTATTTTCTGTAATAATTTTCCATTGCCATTTTCAAAGCAATAACCACTGTGCGCCGATAAAGGTCCCCAATCTATAACACTTTGTGTTAAATGTAACAACTGGTGCACATTAAATGTCATAGAAGATTGAGAATAATAAACTTCTGTGCGTACTACGAATTCTTTTAATAACTCATGAGCTTGACTCAGTTGTACACGATTAATGCTGTCTAAATTTAATAAGTAAAAAGCCTCAACTAAAAGTGCCCAATGTTTAACGAAAGCAGACATATGAGGAAAACTGTAAAGGGCAAGGAATGCTGTAATAAAGTATCCAGTTTTCCCATTCCCTCGCTTTCCACCACTTTCTTTCTTTGATTCCCCGAGAAAGTCGAGTGACTTGGTTTGGTGCTTTTATGTTTTTGATAAGGATATCAATATGTATGATGTCATTGTTGCTTAAAGAATACAACATATTGCTAGAGTCTACCCAATATGACGCGAATTGTTCAGCAACACCTAAAGAAACATTATGCATGCTGTCGGGTACAAATCCAGAAATTATCTTGAAATGTTGAAGATTAATGAGGCAACTTGGTTTTTTGATACCAAAAACAGGATGACGTGATGTAAGACTTTGTCGCATGTGATGAAAGGTTTCGGCTTCTGTTCTCCTTCGTCGAAGTTCTTCTAACAAGATATAATTAACAGTACCACCTCTTAACGTAGGCACGTAAACTCCGGGATGCAAGCACCACGAACAGCCATAATAACCATTAAACTGAACTAGCCCTTGCATGGGCGCTCTTGCTACAGAATCCACACAACAACATAAACTATAAACTTTCATACGACGAACTTCATTGTTAACAGTAAATCTAATTCCTTCGTTACTTAATCTCTTCATCGTATGTACAAATGGTTTTAAAAACATATTCATTTCAGGTTTGTCTTTCCCAAACCACAAACCACTTGTAATAGGTGTAGAATTGCGAACATTAACAGGTAATTCATTAATTATTAATTGAATTGGCCAAATAGCCAATCTAGAGCTTTCAAAAATAGGTGCTCCATCGGTATTAAAAGTGGCAGTAATACTATTGATCCTATCATGTTCAGGAAGTGAGCGAAGAAATTGTTTGTACAGTTTTCCATCCGTAAAGTCATTAATAGTTTCACGACTTCTCATTCTTTCATAAACTGTGTTATCATAATAATTTATATTTTGCTTCATTAAGTTGGAAATGTTATTTTCAATGTTTAGAATTACAAAGTAATCGCGATAAGTTGGATCTTTCAACATCACAATTTCATTGCATAGAGAACATACAACCTGACGATCATTATAATCAAACTTGCTAATATATGATTTGCATTTTGAGCAAACAGAATGAAATTCTAGTCCTTTTTTAGAATTGAATAATTGATCTACAAGATATCTAGTTTCTGGCAGTACTTTGTGGCACAAAATAATATTGATAATTTTAAAAAGATCTGCCATTGCTGTTTGACTTAAATTATGTGTCTCAGCATATTTTAATCCCATAAGCAAAATATCAGCAGTGCTTACACTTAATCGAATGTTTAATATCTCGTCATTTTCTATAATACCCTTCAATTTACGAAAAGGAATGTTATCTTCATCACTGGATTCATCACTGCTTTGGAGGTCCCCAAATTCCGCATTATCCTCTGTATCTTCATTAGATTCACTTTGATTTTGAGATGTGCTACTTTCGTTAGACCATTGTACGTCTCCTTCCATATGTAAATCATGTATCTAATTAACATTTAAAAGTTAGTTTAAAAATGAAAACTATTTAGAAAAAACATAGTTAAACGGTTATGCCACGCTCGGATTTTTTAAAAATCGAATTTATTTCTCTTTAAAAAGTGCTATCAAAACATTTGTTGATTGAAGAAATGTTTATTAATCATTACATGTTTTAAATTAATGATTAAAAAAAAATTAAATTAATTACATGATTTTATTCATGAAATTTTTTCAGATAATTTTTTTACCTGATTTTATTCATGTAATTTCTTTAGATAATTTTTTTACATGATCTTATTCATGCAATTTTTTTGAAAATACGTTTTTGCAAGAAATTCCCAAACGAAGGCTATTTATTTTCTTTCCATAGAGTAGCATAACCGTCAAAATCAGTCATTTATCTTAAAGATGCAGCTCTTACTGTATCATTATTATAATTATTGAAATTTACATGTAATAAATAATAAAATGTCAGTTTTAATTGAAATATTTAATTGATACAACATAAATTGCTAGCCAAATTAGAAACATACGCTATTTAACGAAGAATTGTGCAGCATATCATTAGCTCCTTCATTCATCCGACTGCTTCTGCTACTTTCACTATTTGAAACTTCATGTATTGTATCTATACTGGCGTCATAAGCAGGTGTACTTGTATCAGAGTCTTCACTTGTACTGTCTGTACTTGTACTTAATTCACCAGTTGCAACTAAAGCATCAAAGTCCTAAATGATAAAAATAAAAAGGAACTGATAAAATGATTTTTTTAAAACCTAACAATTGCAGCTGCTGCTTATATAATATATTTTATTAACAATCTACAAAAATAATTTAAAATGTACTAACAAACATTTAATTAATAAATAAAGGTAAAAGCAAAATAATTTGAAATATTCTAAAAAATTAAATATTAATAATAATTCATAAGAATAATTATTAGTTAATTATTAATTAATTAATATATATATATTTACCCGCCAAAATTGGTTTATATCTTCACTGTTTACATTTTGTTGACGTCTTTGCCTACGACGCCACTTCGTAATTCTTGAAACACTCTTTTTAGTCCTGTTCAACATGATAAATATCTATATCAATATCTATATAAATACTAAACAATAAGAGTTAAAGCAACTATTTTTTCAAACGCAGAGATGAAGGCTGTAACGGTTTTCAAACAGTCTGCTCGTTTTCGAAAATAGTTTTTGACTCCTATAGTAAGAAATTACGACTATGCGGCCTAAAACGTTAATACATGCACAGGGGCCTGATTCTAAGCCGATAAATCACCCCCCCTGGTGGGTAAATGAAGAAAATACACCGTTTTATACATACACGTGTAATATACGTTACGTACTGTATATTGTATATTGAAATAGTTCTTTAAAATAATAAATTAACAAAGTTTCAGAAATAAATTTTATCATAAAAATCACAAAAAAAGATTACTTTCTAAATTATATTGTTGCATCAGTTTCATGTTTTCACCTGTTTATTTAAGTCTGGTGGAAATGATCCATAAGGAGGTGGTAAATCTTCCTACAAAATAATATTTAATTAATAATTCAAGAATTTTTAAATTTATCGCTTGCAAAGTATACATACTTGTTTGTTTGAGACAGTCCAACATCGTTATTGCAATTCAGAATCTCAAACCCGTCATCCAGTTCAATAGCCTTAACGACAGTCTTAAGCATTTTTGTGGCGTCAGAGGGAGACTCTATGCGGCCAAGCACTTATGTTATACCACTATATATATTAGTAAACTGAGAAAAACGAACGAGTATGACGTAAAATAACCTATATTAAGTCACTTTGCCTTGGTGTTAATTAAAATACCGTTAATTAAATTAAAACCATTTATTGTATTTTAGTACGCATAATCTATTTATACAATTAAAATACAATAAATATTACAATTAATTTTTAGAATTTATTGTTCAAATTGAAAGAATTTTTTTTTTCAAATTTCCATTTCTGTTCCGCGATTTAAAAAGGTTCCGGAAAAAAATGTCTTTTCAACAGTTTCTTTGTCCACAAGCTTGAAAGCTGAAAGCACATGTGCGGTATAAATTATAAGTTCATTAAACAATTTTATTGGAAATGGCCAGGCTGGAAGACAAGAAGCTGTATGCAGCTGTAAAATACTTTACTGGGAGTGAGTCTCACAAAATCTGTTACGTGGAAGCTGGAGATATTGCAGATTTTAGAAGTCATATTGACTTTGATTATGAAGGATGTCATTTTGTGAAGAAATTTGACCATGTTACATGAGAAGACAAACAAGTACCTGCTCAAATATTTCTAATATCAGGTAAGCTTATGAGTTGATTTTAAATTGTAATATTTTTAATTTTTATCTTATTCTTCATTTTATTCATTTGTATCTTATTTTGATGTTATTCATTTTAAATTATAATATTTTTTTTTTAAATTGTGAGATAGTTTAAATTTAAAAATAATGTAATAAAATTACAATATTTAATAAATAAAGATATTTAAAATTGTAAATTGTATATATATCCAAAGTTTCTCTTGATACTAAATTAAACATTTTTATAAGACGTCATATTATTAGTGATAAAAAGAATTAGAATTGATGGTAAAGAAATGTGCAAAAGTAAAATTTTATCTAAATTAATATTCAATCTACATAAGTATAAAATTATTTATAAAGTATACAGAGCAACATATAAGAATCTATTCGCACCGTCAAGTCACTAAGCAAGTTTAAAAAGAAATAGAAAATTTCAGAATAGAAAATTTTATTAATACTTTAAGAAATCAGTAATAAAGTACAAAATATTAATCCTTATATGTTGCTCTGTATACTTTATAAATAATTTTGTACTTATGTGTAGATTGAATATTAATTTAGATAAAATTTTACCTTTAAACATTTCTTTACCATCAATTCTAATTCTTTTTATCACTAATATGACGTCTTATAAAAATGTTTAATTTAGTATAAAGAGAAACTTTAGATATATATACAACTTGCAATTTTAAATATCTTTATTTATTAAATATTGTTATTTTATTATATTAACAATTATTTTACATTTAAAGTATCTCACAATTTAAAAAAAAAATATATATAATTGAAGACATTAACAAAAATTTTAGTTGGTATATTTCTAATTTTTATCTTTTTATTCTGTTTATATAATATAGAGGAATTGAAAAATCCTGATAAGCGCATGAGATTTAAGAATAAAAGACTAAGTGATGCTATCGCAGAGTGCAAAAACAATGCAGCAATAAATTCTAAGACTGTGCAAGATGGGTACGTTGAATCAGAAGCTGCTAAGTCAAAGAAGTCGACAAAAAATAAAGGTTTACTGGAAGACAAGGTTCGTATTGCTAAATATAAGGATAATTTGTAGTAAATGTAAATTGTTATATTATGCAAAAGTAAATATATATATATTTTTTTTGTTTCAGGTACTTGTAGAAAAAATTAAGACTGCGCAAGCCAAAGATAATGAAGATATTATAAATGAAAAATTAAAATCCTTCAGTAGTGAAACTTTAGATTTAGATGGCGATACTTTGCAATCTCAGAATACAACACAATTGTATTCTCAAAATGAAGTAGACCAAGAAGCATTAAAATTGGAACTCGAACGAGTTAAACAGCAATTAGAAGAAAAAAATAAAATAATTAGTGAACTGTCTAAGAAGATTAACACAGAAAAAAATAGTAATCAAACAGAATCTATTCTAACTGCAAATCTTCAAAGACAGTTTTCAAAATCTTCAACTCTTACACCTACTCGAGGAGAAACTCAAGAAGTCCACTCCTACTGCAAGAGAGATTATGAAGAGCGTGTCTCCTAGTCCACGAGGAACACCCTCGAATGCAAAGCGCAGCAAAAAAAATACTCTAATACAAACTCCCAATAGCGGGTCTTTTACTGACAGAAAGAGAAGTTGGACTCTAACTCTACTCACATGGAACTTTCTACGACAGGTATTTATAATTTATAATAAATGTATTAGTAACTTAAATTATATTAATATATACTTTCATAATTAATAATATTTTTTATATAATATTTATTTATTAATAAATAATTAATAATTAATAATAATTTTGTTTCAGATAGTGATAAAAACGAAAATGACTGTGATGTTACAATTGATAATTCTAATGATAATAGTAAAAACATTGTAAATAATTTTGAACAAATTGACGAGGCCAGTATTAACAAGGAAAACCAAACCCAAATAAAGAATAAATTTGAAACGTCAGACATTGGCAGTGTTAAAAGGCAACTTACATATGGTGGACCTTCAAGTAATTTATTAATTTACTTATTTCTTATTAATGCTATCAATTGACATTTAGATTTTTATATTTTTAATTTATATTTCAGCTTCAAAGCTTGGAGAATCGAGTAATATAGATGATTCTTCCTCATTAGATGAGGAAACTGATAAAAAGAAAAAAAAGATTGCAAAAAAAAGAAAGATAGAAACAGTAAAGAAGCCTGGAAAAGAAGCAAAGTTTGAAGAATTAAGTCATCTACAGAGTGGCTCCTCATCGGATGAGGAAATTGCTAAAACAAGAAAGAAGGTCGAGAAAGAAAAAAAGAAAAAAAAAGTAAAGAAATGTAAACAATCAAAGTTTGGTCAATCCTCATCAGATGAGGAAATTAATAAATCAAAAAAGAAAATGAAGAAAGAGAAAAAGAAGAAAGCACGAAAGTCTACACGAAAAAGTGACGCTGAGTATGGTTCAGAGAACTTCGAAGAAGCTGAACATAAAAATTTTACAAAATGGATTAAAAACGTTAAAGGAAAATCGGTATATTTCTTTTTGAAAATGCACGTTAATATATTTTCATTATTATCATCATTTGTTTATTATATCGTCATTAATAATTATTTACATTTTTTAGATAAAGATGTTTCACTTGAAACACAATGTTTCAATCCGCAATGAGGAATGGGAGCTGTTGCAGTCTGTAGATGACATTAAAAAATATTTAAGACTGTTATCTAAATTTATTTGGAAAGAGTACAATTTAGTAAATCGGGCCATTAATATTAAGAAATGTAAAGATCGACTTCCAGACAGATCTCCAAGAAAAGAATTAACGCCAGTTAATAAAGCTGCTTTTAGAAGTATGTATTTTTTATAAGTCTTTCAATATTATTGAGTTTCGCATTTCATTTTTAACTTTTTTGCAGAAACATTTTTTCAAAGGATTGAAAGTACTATTTCTATTAAAAAGGTGTGACAATTTTTCGGGATTATAAAAATTGTACACAAGGATTTGGGGAAACTGTAAGAAGGCTGTAAAAGGGAAAGGGGAAAAAGGGTAGCTCAGGAAGAGCGCGTGGGTCGAGCGTGAAATGGCCGCTCGGAAAGACAACTAAACACGCGAGAAATCTGATTGAATTCACTCTAAGAACTTTATTTC
>UCOM01004516.1:0-12094 GCA_900474385.1 Ormyrus pomaceus | reverse complement strand
GATAGTACATTGTGCAACAAGGGGAGAAAATGAGCTATTTCTAGCGAGGGTGAGGTATTCAGCACGAGTCGGAGTCGAGTGCTGAAAATACCTCACCCGAGTCTGAAATAGCTTTTCTCCCCGTGATGCACACCGTGTTTTTGTCAACGGGGGCATGAAAAGCCCTCATTTGGTGTTAGAAAGTTGGATAGTATTTTTATCTATATACATGTAAATTAAAGTGATTAAAATAATGTTTACTTTATGATTACATAAAAAGAAATAAAAGTACACACTTGCAATTTCATGGGAAATATACAACTGTGCAATAGAACAGTTTCATTGTTAGCGTGTGAATTTCACATAATATTAGGCATTTAACGTTATAAGGTTAAGAGTAAGACTTTAATACGATATATTCTACGTTATTTTGCATTGCAGTATTCTTTTGATAATACTAGAATACGTTAATACTTAAATATAAAGGGTACAGCAGCAAAATAGTATTTAAATAATTAATATAATAATATCTTTTGGTCTAACAATATACTTATTGAACTTCGTTGAACGCAAAATGCGTTGCCAGAACTATTGACTTAACGGTTAATAAAATTTCATATTCACGATAGCTGAAAACTCAATATGCTTATTTTCTCGGTTGCATACGCAGACAGTAATCTTCCTTTACAAATATTTCTTTCGAGTGCGTCTACTTTTGGAGAAAAAAAAAATGAACAACTCGTCTTTTATACTCATGAGCAAACATCAACAAGGATATTACGATAAAGCCTCGTTAAAGCCAAAGATCGTCCTTGATTCCGAAATTGAGATTCTTACATCGAGAACTTTACGATAACTCGGAGCCTAATAAATACCTAATTATATGGAGTTATCGAGAGGAAAATATAAATAGGCGCGCGCAAGGTAATCGGCAAATCGGGTAACCTCATAATTAATTAAAGCGCTTAACCTTCCAAAGCTGCAGGAGGCGAAACGAAAAAGTCGCTCTCTCTCTCTCTGCTTTGGCTGAAAAGTAGCATCAGGAGCTCGGAAGAGGGATCGGTGCCAAGAGTCTCGTTTGGGGCCTCTCTAGTCTCTTCCTAGAGAGCCAGCAAACCGACATAACACCACCGCCAGTTTATATATCGGTCGAGGATCGAAAAAGCCAGTCCTCTCTCTCTCTCTCATTCTCGTGCGGAAAGGCCGCGCGCGCGTGTGTGTGTATTTTTTTTTCTTCTCTCCTCTCTCGCGCTCGAGAGCCGAAACGAAACAGGTTTGCTCTGCGGAGATCGCGCCCCGATCTCTTTTCCTTTTTCTCCCCGAGTCCTGTGTATCTTATACCTTCTTCGACTGCAAGCCAAGTGTACGCGCGGAGGAAGGAGAGAGAGAGAGAGAGAGGGTGTCCCTTATTACTCTCTAGCTGAGAAGATTCCTCGAAAAAGTCGCGGGGAGGGAGAGTTGCTAAACGCACCCGGAGGGCGGCCGCAGCACTTCTATATTATGTCTCTCGGAGAGAAGGACGGTGTGTGGTATTTGCTCGCTTGGGATATGAGTTTGTCCGCCCTTTTATCCGTCTTACGTAATCAGGTTTATTTTTTTGCTTTTCTGCAGGCGCGATTTTTTTTTTTTTTTTTTTTTTTTTAAATCGGCGCAGCGGTTCTTATTGCGAAAACGACGTCGAGTCGAAGATGGATGATAAAGTGGACGTGAGATTTTAACAGCTTAAGCAAAGATTTGTTTGCGCACAGTCGAGTGACAAACAGGCCAATAAAAGATTTTAATCTCTTGTAGAAATTCACCCTGGAGTGGAAATTAAAATTATTAAACGATTCATTGTGCGAGAGAAAAGTTTAAGAGTAGGAGTTATGGCTCCGCCGAAATTTCGGGGAGTTTTGAAATAGTAAAAGTAGTTCCTTAAAAAGTTTGCTAATGCGAAAAAGCTCATTTTCATAAAAGGCGAGCGCTGTAATTCACATTTAGAAACGATCGTTTCGAGATATGAAAACAATACGTAGAATTGTATTTTAAATTTTATTTCTAATGTTCGTAAAAAGAAAGTGATATATTTTTTCGCTTCTTTTTTATTCAGTTTTGTTTTAAATCAAATTTTTTTAATTCCAGTAAATTCATGCAAAAGACGCTTTTAGAGAAATTGCTTCACTTCAGGGAGTATATAGAAGAGCCCGAAGAATTTTTAATTAGCGCGAATAAATGAAATTCTTCGTTCTTAAGCTTTAAACGTTTTACTTGGCTGTGCATGGCCTCGCTACCTCCTAATTAATCAGCGAAATTTTCAATTTCATTCCTTCGAACTTCCATCGAAGCTCGAAACATCATCGACAACACAACAAACTTATAAAGGTGGCATAATGGCGGGGCAAAAAGAAAAAAAAACAAAACGCCAAACAAAAGGTCAAACATGACGTTTGTGTATGTGATGATTTACGAATTTGTACATATATGGTGTCAACGAGATGATGAATGAAAACTCGCGGTGCGTGGGAAATCGCGGAAGGTGCCGGATTACGTGCGCTTTCCGAGAAAGGCATGTCGCTCGCCCCGGGAGAAAGCTCCGAAATATTTGTCGGCCGCCGAGGAGAACCTTTTCGCTGGTTCGGACAAAGCTGCAGCGTCTGTGAAGTTCCCCGAGACGCGCAGCCTTGCGTTCGGACGCCTTTTGTCAGACTTGTTCCTTCATTGTTTTCCGTCGTTATATTAAGCTCTGTAGATCCGAATGCTTTGTGCGGTCATTATTCTGCCGGTAAAGGTGTTGAATCTTTTTCCAGATGTTTATTCGATTCCGTCCAGGTATGATTGTCAAAAAAGGGATTTAACGAATGGCTTTTTAATTTTCAATAAAGAAATAGCTAAAAATACGCGAAATTGTAATTTAATACGACGTTAAAATGATAAAGTGTTTATTGGTGCACTGCGCGGTTCTCGGGAAAGGGGGGGAAAAAGATTCTCGTGAAAGAAAAATCAACGAGCGAGCGACACGCCTTTCGTCAATCTTTAGACTTACTCTACCCCTTTAAATTAACTATGAAGTGAGTTACGGCATACGCAATTACGCTAAGCATTTATGATCAAATGTTTTTCTTTCGCACGCAGGATTACCTCAAATTTCGAGTTTTTCTTCTCCAAGCTTAAGTAATTAAGCGCTTTTTCGTTTGGAAATGCCGTAAATCACCGCGATGATTGATGAACAATGATATTTTTACGAACTTTTGCCGTTCGCAAAGGAGAAGACGGACGTCGGCGTTATGTAAGAGCGCGTTCTCGCGTTTGCCGTACGACAAAGCTGAAAATCGGATGCAGCTTATAAATTATTCAATTTTCGCTAATCACTTTCCAGGCTGCGCGCGGTGTCACTTTGACGACGGGCCAAAAATCGCCCGATTAGCGCAAATATAAAGATGCAATTTGTAAAAAAAAAAAAGAAAAAACTTTGTTTTGATAAACAGCGGCTATATTAGCGAGCGATAACGATGCCGATGAACTGCAAAGCGCAGTTGTATAGATTTAAACATTTGGAGCGGCAATTCTTTTGTTTATAAACAAGTCGCGGAGCAGCCATAAATCGCGGACAACGATCTTCATTTTTTTCACGTACGCCAGAGGACGGAGTGAAGAGAGCCCCCGTAAAGGCGACATATGCGTGCGTCCCGTCGCCTTCGTCCGTCTCCTCGGGGCTAGAAAAACGCGGAACTTCGTTACTTACGGCATCTTGACGGAGTGCAGAAAGTCTCGGCGTCTCCTGCTGGCTGGTCTTCAGGTGCCGGCTTTCATTCAGGCCTCATATCGCTCCGGCCTGCTTCTGCATCTCCCTGCGGAGTCGGAGCCGCATCGGCTGTCGCCGCGAGCGCGGCGTTCGTGCGGGAACAACAAAAACAACAACGGCGGCAGCAGCCGCAACAGCAGCAGCAGCGGTTGTTCTTCTCCCTCTCGGCTACGACACTGCACACACAGAGCACACTCATACGCGGAAAACGAGGACGCTGCCTTCGGGGCGCTGCAGAGCGAGAGAGAGAGAGAGAGAGAGAGACAGCAGCGGCACCGCCGCCCAGCGCCGCGACGCTGCCTTGCACTCGCGGAGGGATGACAGCCCAGCAGTACCTTATAAACACGGGAACAAAGTGCGTGTCCGTCTTGCGCACACCCACGGAAGAGAGGGATAGAGGGAGAGAGAGAGAGAGAGAGCGCGAGAGAGAACGCTCCTCTGGCACTACACACACACACTGGCGCGCCGAGGTAGTCACTGTGCGGCCTGAGCAGAGGCGCTGTAACGCTTCGGTGCAGCAGAGTCTCCAGACTGAGCGGCAGAAGTGAGCCGAGCCGTGCCCCGCAGTCGGGCAGGCCTGCCAACCGTGCGGTGATTTCTCGGCGGCCCGGAGCGGAACTAGGGGCCGGCGAGACGCGGAGGCGTGGGTGGGGGCCTACGGACTGCTGCCGGCGCGGGAAATCCGAGAGCCGCGTGCACGCGCTCTCTCTCGCCGCGAGGAGCTCGCGAGGGCGGAGCGATTAGGGAGGGGGGGGGGCGGAAGAGGTCACCGTTCGATCCGCGCGATGAATTTCAAACGGCCAACGAGACGGATCTCCCGAGGAGGGAAGTTTGGGCACAGCCCGGGGGGCCGTATTCTCGAACTATCTCGCCGAGTGAGTTTTAGTGAGAAAAGACGATCTTGGCCAATCGGAGAACTGCTTTAATGAGAAAATCACGATTTCAGTCGATACGGCCCCCGGCAAGTCGACGAGGCGATTCTTACGACAAACATCTTTGCGTCCGAGACTTGAAAATTTAGTTTTTCGGGGTAGGAGTTACGATCACGATTCATTGCAATAATATACTTGCTAACTTTGAAAGATCAATTCGGATGTTTCATATATATGTAATACACGTTAGTTTGATTTTATCGAAAACACGGTGTCAAGATCTTCGCGGAAATATACGATTAAATTAATTTTTTGCAATTGAACAATTTCTGTCATTTGTTTGCTATACGCATTGCTTGTACTTCTTCACTTAAAATTATTAATTATATTCTTAGTGAGTTTAAGTAGGCGTTAAAAAATGTACTTGTTCCGCAATTCTCTTCATTAAATCGAATATGAGTTCTCTTTAAGAAATTAATTCAGTAATGCACATGATTATTTTTTAAAAATAACTATACATAATCGATTATGCAGTTTGTCTGCACTATAAGAAGATTATTGCTTTGTTGTTCTAAGTTTCAGATAGCTCCGTGCAGCGTAAACAGCGGAGCGATAATTAGGTATTAACACTTTGTCTGCTGCACGTTATATCAAAAATGCTAATGCGAGTATTTTGAAACGCCAGTTTTGATATTCGTTAGTGTCATTATATTATTTCATTATCGGCGCCGTCGTCGACACACTTCCGCATTTTCAGTTTTGTAATTAAACGTGTCAAGTGCACGTCAAAAGTTAGCGAGAATGATGAAGATAAGGGATTTCAAAATATTTATTGATATGTTATTTTTAGCTTTCGTGCATTGTTTAGAAAATGGAAAAGCAATGCCTGAATCAAAGAGATGAATGATAATAAAGCTCCAGCTTCATTGTACCCAAGATTATTAAGCACAATAAATAATATCTTATTATCCAATTTGAACGAAAAAAAAGATCAGGATAAATAACGAAACCGCCGACGCGAACGTCCCCGAATTTCCCAACCGTCCCGAGAGGAATCGCATGCAGGTTGACGAACCTCTGGCGCAACGAGGCTTAAAACTCATCGATTCGGCGAGTTGCTCAAGCCAGACCTGCTGAGCTGCGCATTATCGCGAGTGCAGCGCGAAGGTCAAGCGTTTTTCTCGGCTCTCGGCGCACAGCCGATCCGACGGCGCTGCACGTGAATTACGCGTGTGCCGCGAGCCGAAAGCGCTGATTTTACTCGCGAAAACGGAAATAAGCCTGGTGTGCTGCGGGATGCTGCGGCGCAGAGAGGCTGTTCCGCTTTGTTTGTCCACGGCGTTTCAGCGGGATGCTATCGCGGAAAGTAGCCTGTATGGATATTCATCGGCGCGGATAAGGTGCCTACTGCGGCGACGAGGCGTTGAATTTTAATTCTGGTTAATGAGATTGCCGCTGCAGCTATGCTAATTCGTGCGTCTGTTTTAATAGCGTAAGCATATATGTTTAAATTTATTGTAGTATTCGAGTGGCGAGGATTTAAGATTTGATATTTGATGCTGATTTATTAGTTGAGAATTGAAGAGATTTTAAGGCACAGCTCACTAATATCCGAGCTGTATAACTAAATAATTTGTATTTTGTTCAATGAATCATACTTATAATTTATTATCTCGAGCAATATAAAGTAGCAATATAAATTATAACGAATCTGTACAGGTAAATAAGAAAAATGTTGTTTCTTCAGAAATTTTGTCGGTTATCGTACATGTTTAACTTTACAATTAAATTTTTGTGATTTTTTATATTTATTTACTTATATATAAATAAAAAAAATAGATAAACATATAAAGCATTTTAAGTTTTAACTTGCACATTGATTGTTAACTTTTACTAATTATTTGATATTTTTAATAGACATTTATTACTACGCATATTATTGTGCATAGCCTTTAATGTCATAATGATCATATATTTTTAAATAGCTGGAAGGTATGTACGCTTAAATAAACTGCTTGTAATAGTTGGGCAATTTAATTTTTCCAATCAATAACTGTATTTGCGTTAAATAATTACAGATTGCACCGTTTATTCAATAATAAGATAGGAATATGGACGTATATGAATGATTTTAACCACATGAATAACAAATGTTTATAATTTACGTAATGTATTTATGTTACTAACAACATAAATATTATTTTTATATTTTATAGTATTTTGATAGTATTATTATTGCATAGTATTTTTGTTATACCATAATTTAACTCATCATTTATAAAGTTGCCCTTTTTAAAATAAAAAATAAGCTTTATTCAGCTTTATATTATTTATACTTATTCGAATGTAAAATCGAAGAGTTCTAATCTATTCAATTTTCTTGATGTGCATAAATAAACATAAATAAATAAATAATAATAAACGGGGCTCACGCATCGTTGAAAAGACTATATGTTCAATTTCAAAACCTCTTTACTAGCGAACGTCGACACACGAACAATCGCTCGCTCGCCCATGCTTTTAAATTCAATCATATCATAATAAACGGTAAGCTGCATCGCGTGGTCTGGTGACTTTACGCCGAAGTTGGCAGCTCTGCAGCGGCGAAATTCGGCGGCGAGGCGCCTCCGCCCTTCTGCTATTGGTCGGTCAGGTTTTGCCATGGCAACCAGCACTCGACACCTGGCGTCGCCTCGGTGATGCGGTCGCAATTGCACTGTAAAACTCGCCCGGAAATATACCGACCGAGACGAAGCGTAGGTGTTGTAGGTACCTTCCGTTTGGGCGGACATACAGGTATACATATATAGCGTTGTAAAAGTGTGACGACAACTGTAAAAGCGTCGATTTTCTTTTCCGCGTTTGAAATTGAGACTGTGGTGCTGCAGGGCTGCGGTTGACGTCCAAGGGATTTCGATATTGATTTTCTATAAATGTACATACAACAAGGCTCTGTGCTTTTGTAAATGGTGCACATATTTTTATATTTGAACTTGCATATGTCGAAGCAAAGAATAAGTAAAATTAATTTCTCTTCGATGAGTTTGTAACTGATAATGTATACACATATATTATTAGACAGTTATAAAAACTCGAAGACTTTAAAGAGCAATCTAAAGTGAAACTTTTGTCGTTTGTTATAAAATACCATGATTTTTTAAAAAAATCAAAATTTAGTTTAGAGGAAAATTACAATCTCGAAAACATAGAATATTCATGAGAGTCGTTTCTTTTACAAAAACCAAGATAATGCGTCCTCGAAATGTGAAAACCACTTTGCAGGAAAAACAAGTACATCAAGCACAGTAATATATAGTATAACCTGCTGCACGCGGTTCAGCCAAAAATGACGAGTCGGCAACCGTTCCCGACCGTCTACGGTCAGCGTCGAACGATCTGAAATTCTGAAACAATCATTAGCCGCGTGGAAAGTAGCTTGCCCCCACCCGAGGTCGGCCGATCAAGCAAGCCCCGCGCGAAAGAGCAACGAGGACGGGGCGAAGAAGATATCGCCCTCCGCGTCTCCGGCGCGTCGTCGGCTTTAGCGTGTGCGCGCGCGCAGAGCGCACGTAATACACGCGCAGCCTACATGCACGGCACCGTGGCCAGAGAGCTTGGGAAGCGCGCGCGAGAGGGAGAGAAAGTCGGACTCCGAGCGAGCGGGGGACTCTCGGCGGCGCCGCGCGTGTGTCATCAAATGTATACGCGAGCTGCTCGACGGCGACTCGGCAGCAGCAGCAGCAGCAGGACCGCCGTATATAACCTCACTTTTGCTCTGCGCGTCCGTACGCGAGCGCGAGAGCCCCAGTAAACAGAACGAGAGGCAAGTGCGCCACGATCCGCATTTTTTTTGTTTTGCTGTTATCGTTCTGCCTGCGCTCTCGCGAGTTTCTGTGCGGGAGAAGCAGCAGCAGCAGCAGCAGCCATCGGCTCCAGGGGAAGAGCAGAACCCGAAGCTCCCCGCCGCAGAGGATGAATAGCTGAGGCCAAGTCTTAACTTCGCCAGTCGCCCGTTCGTCCACGCAGGTAAGCTTTCCTTGCTCTGTTTGCGGAGTGCGGTTTTACGACGTGCCGAGGTCGAGAAGGGTGAAGGAACCGATGTTGCTGCCGGGCTCCGTGTGTGTTTGTGTGTGTTGACGCTGTTTACGCGCGCAGCTGTTGATGGCTCAGGACGGGGGATGCCTGGATGGCTTTCCTTTGCGCTGCCAAGTGGACGTCTTGAGTTCGAATTTAAATACAAAACTGCTGTTTTTATGCGCGTGAATTCAGGACGAGTGTGAACTTTTTGCGTGGCTGCTAAGTTTGATTTTGAAACTTTTAAGATCGACAAAACACAAAAATTTTATTTCTGTTTATAGCGCTACAAACACTGTTCGGACTTGCGAAACCTCGGCCTGGTGGGATTTTTTTAACTCGCCGGACGAGACACCTCTGCCGCTTTGCTCATTTATTTTTCGAGCCAGACGCGAGAAATTAAAGAGACCGGTTTCTCAAAATAGACGCAGGAAGACTCGTCGCGTTTAAGACAGAATAATTGCGAGAAGAATCTTCGCAGTCTCGAATAATTACGCGGCGCAGCGTTTCCTTAATAAACGCTTTGGCGCTTGTGATGTTGAGAGCGCGAAGAGTCGCCGTTCTATTTATTTACCATGTATATATACGGTTTGCGTTTTTCCACGTGGCAGCGTTCGGAGGTTTGAAGTCGCGAGCGAGCGATGCGTTCGTCCACTTGAAAGAATGAAAAGTAAAAAAAAAGAAGCTTCCTTTTGCCTTGAAATGAATGTTTTTACGTGCTTTTCAAACGAAGACTAATAACGAAGTAAAGTGTTTTTGACAAAAAACTCTGTTGCATAAAAATAGAATAGTAAAGATAGTTTTATTTGCAATATTGGTATACGATTTAATGAAGTGTTAATTTGAAGTTGTTTGAGATTATAAAATTGAAGGTGTATTTTTAGTTTTATCGAGCTCGTAAAAACTTAGAAAACATTATATTACTTATCAAGAACCAGTCGAATATGTTGATAAAATTCAAAACGGTTATTTTTATTGTCGCGAATAATTTACACGCGAATAAGTTTAGCGAATTTTTTTAAGTATTCATAAAATTGAAATCTACTTTACGCGACTTTGTATTTGTAATCGCTTTATTGAATTACACGGGAAACTAGTTTGGACCGTCAATAAAGGTAATTGCATTATTGCGCCAAGTTTTGTAAACTAATAGTGTCTTCCTAATTCTATAGAAGAAAGGGATGTGCCGACTATGTTGTCTTTAATAAAATTACAGATTTAGCATTGAACGAAAATTATTGTTTCTAGCCTTTTATTGTTCAATTAAAAGTAGACTGCGAACTTTACTGATTACTTTTTATTTGACACCTTGACAGTACGTAAGTAAATGGAGGAGGTTTTCTTTAGAGCGAAACGTCTGCTGCTTTGCTACTATCACAGTTTTACGTTTCAATGTTGCACAATTATTTTTAACGAGACGCGCGATAAAATTTGATACTATACTTATCAAACAAGGTGATAAGTTTCGAAAATAATTATTTATTACCCGCCGTGGGTTTGTTTTAAATATTCATGTAATGCATTGTATTGGGATAATTCGACATTTCAAAAAAATATTTTTAACAATTAATAAGGAATATTTTATTACAATTTTGCTTTAAGATAAATATTATAACGCCCTTTACTTTGTAATTTAATTTTTAATCTCGTATTAAGTTCTTTTGACAATTACATGTGGTTAGTAAGCCTCTTTATAATTTCATAATTAAATTCTAAATTACACATTTTACAATTTCAGCGGTAGCTACAGAAGAGCTTAAGCGCACTTTCAGACCGTACTTGCAAGCCAAGCACTTTTTCTTTTGTTAATTGCCCTTGAATTTAGCTCTATAATCATTTTCAATTAAATAAATGGATAAAATAAACTAAATTAACCGGATCTGAATGGTTGATTGTACGCATCTGTCTCAATAAAAACAAATTCTATATTATTTCAAATACTTTTACAATGTATAGTTTTAAATTTTAGTTTTATTGCATATAAGAATCGATTTAAAAAAAATGTTTGCATTTAAATACGTTGTCGGTTGTCCAGCCAAGTTAATAAACTGGGTAATGCGTTCCTCTATAAGATTATACGATAAAACGGTATCTTCTCAAAAAATTGACAATCACTGTCTTTTGGAATCAGTATTGCAATGTATTCTAAAAATCCATTTGTCATTGCCAGAGAAAATCCTTTCATATTTCGAAACTTAAAAAGTTCATCCGAAAAACTTCTTTTCAATTAATATGCTTTAAATATTAATAATTAATAAAAAAAATTATAAGATTAAGCAATATTTCTACTTTTCCACAATTTTTTTGTCTGACGAATAATTAATTAAACCAATTCGAATTTTATCATTTTTTTTCAACAGGTTATACATTTTGTGAACAAATCTTATTTATATACTATTACATTATAATCCAGTTGCAACGTCATACGTGATAGTATAATAAAGTATAACACAAAACCCGATGTAAGAGCCAAAGGATGAGAGAGATCAGAGAAATAGAAAGAGAGAGCGCACTGAATCAAATCTGTATGCACGAAAGAGGAGAGAGACAAAAGCAACCGTCGTTAAAGGCAGGAAAGTTTTCGAAATTACCTGACCAGGGCGCTCGTGTAGCAGTTAAAAAGATTGTAGGAGGGAAGACCGAAATATTTATTACGGATAATCCGGAAGGATTCTCCCCGCATCTGTCTCTCGAGAAGCAGATTTAAATCAATCCTATAGTCGCGTCACAAAAGTCCGACGACAAAGGCCCGGTTCGGGTCAGCAAGTCCGAGAAAAAAAGACGCCTGCGCCGACGTCATCGCATCAGGAGATGTCTAAAGCGTCGTTAGATTTTACTCCCTCTGTTTGGGTGTAACGTAGCAGGCGACTGTTTAGTGGAAGCACCGCGGCACTTGATTATAAGAAAAGCCGTTTACGCGAACTGTCGACCCCGCAATTATTGCGACGAACTTCTAAACTATCGTAAAACACGTAAGCACGTTCTAGACACAAGTGGCTTGAGCAAAGTAAGCACATCAGGCAATGAACATCCGAAACCTAATAATTTTTTAAACCGTAAGTTAGAGGTTAATAAATTTATTAACGCCTCAAGCCTTGCGATTCTAGTGGGATTAACAAGGAGTTTGTAGGACATTTGGGTAATGGATTTTCCTGTAACTTTGGGATATGTTTTCTAATGTTAAAATATGAAGGAAGCCGCGTCTGTTCGGCCTAACGCTCGATTTTTCAAAAGTTATGTGCTCTTTAAGCAAAAATCTAAGAAAAATCGATTTTTGTCGAATCACGTATAACTTCTCAATTATTAACTTACTCAATTATTACTCAATTAAAATACAGTATTTTAACTCCCCGCATTTGAAAGGTGAGATCAAATCCTATCGATTAAA